>JAKTTA010000194.1:34662-70181 GCA_030580415.1 Citeromyces nyonsensis
GCCATGAAGCGCATCCATGACAACGGGGTGGCGCAACTAAGCGCGGAGCGCCAGAAGCCTGTCGGTTATGGAAAGGAAGGAGTATTTCATGATTTGGGCTTGTGCAGTGTTGTTTGACGTAAGGAAGGGCGGGAGATTGGCCAGCTGTTCCATGGAAGGAAGGATAACTCTCAGATGGCGAAAATAAAGCCCAAAACAAAAGAGATTAAAGCATCATCAGGTCGCGCAGAAAAGATGATCGCGGTTGCCGTGTAGTTCGATTAAAAGTGACAAGGGATTGTTATGTGTTTGAGAAGTATGTGTTTTAATTCTTTTTTTTTTTTTTTTGGTATTTTTATGGCAAAAACATCACAAAAATTGAATAGTCACCAAAAAGATGATGAAATGAAGAAATAAGACTCAAACAAAAAGAGAGTGTTTTGGAATGAAACTTGCTATGTGTCGTTTGGTCAGAGTTAAAAAATGGCAGTGTTGAATTAATCGCTCATAATTGCGATGCTCATGATTTCTATTTAATTTTAATTATAATTCAGCAGATATGAAAAAGATTGTGATAAGAAATAACAATTTTCATAAGTTTTACACTTATTCATGATAGTATAAAGTATAGTGTTGAAGACTATTTTAGTTTTTTGTTGTGTAGTTTATCTAATGCGGCCAAGGCTTTTTTGACTAACGATGATTTTAAGAAAACGGATTTCCCACATCATGCTGCAAAATCTCAGCATGTCAATAGACGTTATTGTTGATGTAGATGTCGAAAAGAAAAAAACGTTAATAACATCTCATCATATTATAAATATGACGAAGATGGTGAAAGAAGGAAGTTGATAGATTGGTCTAAAGAGTATTGTATTAATGACGTAGTGTATTTGTTTTGGCAGAAGTATAGTTGGAGTTTCAAGTAATTTTGAAACTTTTAATAGCGAAATAGTGGATCAGTCTTTCACTTCAGCTGGTATGAGTTTTAAATCGTTTCAATCTTATTTGGAATATGGCATAAGTTTACATCATCCAAAAAAAGAAAATTACATGAATATGAGAGATAAAATAGGAGGAAAATGTGTTAGATTGAGTGGTATCCATAAGGACATTGCTTGTTTAGAAGCTATATCTCTTTATCATGCGGCAATGGCTTTTCATGATTTCTTCGCTTTACCTTTCTCCGTTGAGGATGAAGGTATAGTGATAGAAGATATACAAAAAGTATGCTGAGTATCCTCATTTGAGTAGGCGTAGAAATTGCCCAATAAGCGGTATAACCGGAGTGAATGAAAGTTGCCTTTGTGTCACCATTACAACCGTGAAAGAGTTCACCACAATAATGAGAAAGCGGAAAAAGTCGCAAGCATGAGCTTGAGGGGTCTCCAAAACTATGGGAGAGAGTTAAACATACTGATACGCCATCAAACCAGTTCCTTAACGGTCTGACCTTACTATCTCGAACACCATACAACATTTCAAACAGTCTGCACCAGCCCTCAACAAAAAATCACAACATCTTGATACGCATCTACAACAAACCCTACTTGAGCACCATCTCAATCTTACTCAGAATGCCAACGCCTTCAACATACTCGTTCCACCTATCCTGATAGGAGAGTTGCTCCACCGAGTGACCCCAGTCGAACCGCTCACTCAGGAATTCATTATAAGGCTGGATATCAGCACCATGTTCTGCGCCCCACGAAGCATAGGAGCTCCATGCAGCTTTGTAACACCCACCGAGCGCACACGCGTCTCCCAGGTCAATCTTGTAGGACTTGCCCTTAGAGCCAAAGATGGATGAGAACTTGTTTACGATGGATCTATTGTTGGATCCTCCCCCAACGTAGAAAACGTTGTTGGGACGAGCTGTGAGTGATTCTAGATTCTGCTCAATCCCGTCAGAGCTTATTGTGCCGAAATTCTCCAGCTCGTCGATAACCTTCTGTGAGACTCCGCCAGCATGTGCAGATCCGTTATTGGCTAGCATGGGACCCAGTCTCAGTCTGCAACTGAGAGCTTGCGACTCCACGATGGATCCAACGTCCAGATCAACATCCCACCTCGACTGCTCCGTCAGTTGGTGGAATGCAATGTTGTACTGGAACCTTCTCGTTTGCGCTACGCAGTTTGGAATGATCTCGCCCTTGGAAAAATAGACCGCAAGCCTGTTTTGGTGGTGGAGGGGCAAAGACGAGTCTAGAATCTCGTTAAACTTGTCCCAGCTTGAAGGAGGCTGGTTGTACTTGGCATTAACCTTCTGGCGAATCACATCTCTTGGAAGTGCTCCATTGCAGTAGCACAGCATGCCCATGTACGAACCGGCAAGAGTCGGGTGTTTGAACATGTGGTAGTTGGGAGAAGAGATATACTGGTCTGTCACAAGAAGAACGGTGGTGGAAGTGCCCAGAGAAACGAGAATATCGTTTGTGGCAAGCGGCAGCGCAAGAATGGTAGCCAAGTTGTCGCCGGTAAAGGGGAACAGCTGGCACTCTTTGGAAAACCCGTACTTGAGGTGGAAGTAGGGGGCCAAGTTACCAATGCTGGTATGACCGATGGGATCCAGAGGTCCCAATTTCCGTTCTAAATCTTGTGCCGCTTGTGCAGCTTCTTCAAGAGTGGCACCGTCAATATCCGGGTGAGCTCCTGCAGCTATTGCCAAAAGGTTGGGATCGTAGCGGTTGTTCTTCATATCGTAGAGATTCATGCCGCATCCGTCGCTTTCCTCGATACTTACCAGTTTCCCGCATAGAACAGAAGCCAGAAATGACGAAACCAGCGAGATACGACTGGTTTCTCGGTACAACTGCTTGTTTTTCCTGGTGGAGAGCTTTCTGATCTGCGGGCCTGTAAAGCGGTAGTGGGCGCGCGAACCTGTAATCTCGGCCAGAGCGTCAGCACCGCCTGCGCCCTTTTCAAAAGCCTCCAGTTCCGGTCCCGTGGAGTGGTCTTGCCAGTTGGGAGACGTTTTGAAAGTGAAAGCATTGGGACATAACTGGGAACTGAGACTTTGCGATTCTACTAACGAGTTTAAGAGATTTTCAGCCTCTGCGGACCAGTAAACCGAGCCGTGTTGCTGGCACGATCCCGAGATTCCCTTCACCAAATGGAAGGGGAACTGGTCTTGTTGCATTTTACTGAAGACTAAATCGATAGCCTCAACCCACATCTCCACTGGAGCAGAAACAGAACCTTCTTCTTCAACGATGTGAACTCCATTCTTCACGTTGAAATGCGACAGCTCGCTGTCGAAATCCACTCTAAAAGTAGCGTGGTGCCTCAGGTTGGCAAACGAAGATATAACCTTTAGTTGTTGGGTCGACAGGTCGAACCCAAGGAAGAGATCCTGACAAACCATCACAACTCTATCTCGATCTTCTTCTTTGACGGGAGCCACTTTGTAGGGGTTTTTCTATAGTGTGGATACGGTGGTACCACGAGCACGAGTGTGAGAGTAACGACTGCTGCGAAAATTGATACCAAGTGCAAAACGTTCTGCGAAAAAAAGCCAGCCAAGCAGGATACAATTCCTCCAATGTATAAGAGTTTCAAAGTGAGTCTCTGCGCCTTTTCTTGCCCTGTAAAGTCTATATTTCCTTCGAGAAAGGAAATGTCCATTGGATGGTTGGGTGGTGTGGAGGTGTACGGATGTGGTGGAAGTAGGCACACAGTGGTACTGTCCCTTTACGTAATGACAATTTTCTACTGAATTAGCGGAATTGTGTTTAAGAAACAGCCTCCTAAGTGATTACTGACAGGTGTTGGTAATGTTTCAATTGTAAACAGTCCGCTCAGGTAGGTGTTAATACTCTCTGTCATGAGTCGCCTACCCTACTGATTTTGTTCAAAGTGAAAAATCGGGAGGAGAAAGCACCTAGACGTGGAGCTTGAGGTAAGCGAGGAATCCGGTAGGTGAGAATTTTTTTTGATTACAAAGATTCTGAAATTCCCGTTGATTTTGTGTATACAGGTGGGATCTTCTTTTGTGACTGCTCCGAAGTTCGTTGAGCGCTAGGCGGTAGTCCGAGCAGTTGTATAAGGTAGTGATAGCATTTGGCTGGGAAGGGGTCTAAGCCTTAAGCGATACCTTTGGCAGAGAACCTTGGAAAGCGCTGCTTAGAGTAGGTGGCCGAGAAAAGTTCAGCAGAGATACACTCAAGGTGATTTTAGACCCTTTTTCTTCGCAACCATTTGGGAGGGTCTTTGGTATGATGGTCGGTTTTTGCACTTCTATGTGCCAGCGGGTTGGCCCGGTAGAGATGATATTGAGAACCTCATTAAACTTATACAGAGACTCGGGCTCCTCAGTGAGCAAACAAGTGCTTGATTATATGACTCAAGTTTTGTTCCTGGTCAATAAAACCCTCCTTGTCAAAAACTATCCCAGCCTTTAATGGCTTCGTCGAGAAATGAAGAGAGGGGGATTTTGATATTACGATAAAGACTGCTCTTTACGATTGTTCGGCATGGGTTGGTACATCCGGGTTGCAGCGGAGGTGCCAGTAGATTGGTGGATCGCAGCGCATTTGTATAAATAGAGTGAAACTCGTACTGACGCGCTATTACACCTAGTATCCAGAAAAGATCAAGATGTCAGAATACCTTGAATGTTTGTGGTAGATCAAAAGTTGCCAAGATCTAATACCGGTCAAGAACTACATCATGTTGGTAACGGTAGAAATAGTCGCAGTGAACGATTCCTCTGAGTCTTACTCCAATGGCAGGGGGATTCAGGTACTGGGAGGAGAGTCTTGTCTTCCGTCTTCACTTTGATGGCCTGAAGGCGGATAGGAAAAGGTAGCATTCCAGGTATGCATGGTAAGGCTTCAGATCGAAGGTCAATGGAGGTGTATAGCCGAAGAGTCTGTCAGTGTAACAAGGCGAAACAGCTTGCTCGATAATGACCCATTTACACCATAGAAACCTTTTCCCGGGCTTTCAAATCGGGCTTCTGTGACAGGTAATGCTCCACTGCTTAGTTGCGCGAGGTAATTGATGCGCTAGAGTGAAATTTTTCTGGAAAAAATCATCACATTCCCGCTGTGGTTAAGTCGACCGCGGTTTCTCGTCATTCAGACCATTTTAAAAAGAGTGCCGGGAAATTACATAATCTTCAGTGCAAGTTGAATGCTTTACGAGAGGTTGGAATTATACACTTAGATGGTCGGGATCAGCAAAGTTAGCGTGACTATACTTATTCTCACCCTTTTTCTGAACTGCCAATCCTACAGGGCCCGGAGCGATATGCAACCATTTGAGGAAAGAATCCTTTGCAAATATTGTAAGGCTAGGATGGCAAAACAAGCTTCCTGACCTTTGTGAAGAAAACCTGCAGATGTTTGATGGGGAGAGAAGTAGTCTTGAGGATAAGTCGAAGGGCAGTCGGAGCAGGAACTGGGAGAAGAGGAATATAAGGAGGGATGGCAGGAGGAGGAAGAACGAGTGGAGAAAGAATCCTACGAATCATGCGAGGGTAACGAATGCTGTAGATCAACAGGTGAATGATGCTCAGAAGCCAAGTGTCTTGTCAAACGGCACATTGATCGTCCATCTGAAACTGCAGTTTGGGGATCTTAATGGAAAGAGATGATTGAGTCATCGCAGCAACAGCAGAAGGCTGATGCGTCTTTTGAAGCTGTCTCAAAATCCTAGTATTTTCAAAGGCCTACGTTGTCCATAAAAAGCAGGGGCGTCAGTGAATTTAGAAAGTAGAGCAGATAGCTTTTCTAACGACTCTTTGTCAAACACTGAACTTCTGGAGACGCGTACGCTTAATAGCAGAGACATGATTAAATAGAACAACATATTTGATGATTAGAGATATAAGAGAGGAGAGTTCAGCATTAGGAGGAATCGATGCGACCAATAGTACATTAGCGTAGACGAGTAATTAAATGGTAGCGAGATAATCAGATGAAGTAAGTGATGAAATTTTCTGATTACATATCGATGAAAGTAAATTTTGGAAAAAACAGTGGACTATTGCTGTATGCTTTATACGTTTCAGGCATTTAAAGTTACATCCAGTATAGGAAAAAAGGAAACAAATTGGCGGTCTATGCGAAAAATAGAGATTCCGAACCGAATTGGCAGTAAGTACAGAGTCCTGAAAATTAGAGACGTTTGTAGGTGGTGTAAGGTTCCACGCGAATTTGTCTACGGAGTTTGTCCTCAAGGACATCCTTACATCCGATTCGAGCACCTATCTTTTAAAAGTATAGCTTCTCAGCTTACGCTTTGTCGCTGTTAGATCTCTCCCACGACTAGTTGGATTGGTCTACTCATTCGAGCGCATGCAAGGACTTTTACCTCTTCAGGTCAGCTTAAAGCTCGACATCTCTTCACATTGAGAAAACACTTTACGAAACTGTATAATAATCATTTTTATACCATAGACCTTGCCTGGTTATTTGAATAAGGTAAGAAGGCAAGCTTTCAAAGTGCAGAAGTTGACTCATCTTCGCCAGCACACGTCAAGTCAGTTTTTTCTGAACTTCTCAACAAAATACCTATATCATAGCTGGTTGGAACTGTCTCCTTGAGTTCAACGAAACTAGGCTGTCATGGTCAAATATAATTTGGGACAACTTGTAAGCTAATTTGCATACCATGGGACCCAATTTCCATAACGATTTATCGGCATTCCCTTACAGTTTCGCTGATTGCTTTTTAAAGAGATTGGCCACTTTTTAGCCTCACAAACAAGTCACAAAGTATATCCTCATGATGCCCTGTAAAGAAAACACGAAGAGTACATCATTCACTGGGACGTTCTCTGAATCACTCCCTTCGATGCTAATCAAATACATAGTATGACGATCAAGGATGAATTTCACCAAGTACACCCTTTATCAACCCTTTTTCATGTGCCATTATCATTTCAGTCACAAGTAAGAGGCAACTCCACCTATACCCAACTTGATTCTTCTGCTTCCTTTTAGTTATTCCTTCAGGTGTAGTAACTTTCCTATGCTTCAGATTGTTCCAACCACACTCACACTTTTTCATCATCACAGCAAGCCAAGGTACCGGAGGCCTTAATTCGGACACTCATACCGAGACAACCGTTTCCGGCCCCTTCCTCGCCCACATCTCCGACGTGCAAATTCCAGTCTTTATAAATGAGATTTAGAGGCGTAAGGTCAATCCATGTGGAGGACCCTCCATTTGGTGTAGCCCCCATTAAAAAACATCACATCTATTCATATCTACACATCTCAAGCCCCATCTATCAATCAGTAGGCCCGTCAATAATAGCCTTGATAGCCTTGCCCGACTTGACGAGCTCGTACGCCTCCACCGCTTGCTCAAACTTAAAGTGGTGGGTGATTAGCGGCTTCACATCCACCTTGCCTGTTTCGAGAAGCTGAACTGCCAGAGCGTAGTCGTCAACGCCGTACCTAAAGGAGCCCTTGATGGTGAGTTCTCTCTCACACACTGCGCCCATGGGGAACCCGTTGAGGGTTTCTCCTCCCATCCCTACCTGCACATAGGACCCCTTTGGGCCCAAGAGGTTGATGGCAGAAGCAATGCACGCCGGGTTTCCTGTAGCGTCTATGCTCACTGTTGCATGGGCCCCACCAAAGGCATCCATGTGACGCTGTCTAACTTCATCTGCAGAAAGTGCAGAGTCGGCTTTGGAGTTGTACACGTGAGTAGTGACCTTGAGAGTGTCTCTGGCAAAGTTCAGTCTGTCGTCGTTGATGTCCACCATCAAGATTTCTGTAGCTCCGTAAGCTTTTCCCACGCTGGCAGCAAGTAGTCCCACGGGTCCAGCCCCAAACACCACGAGTCTATCGCCAAAGTTGAGCCCTGAAGCTCTGATAGCATGCACAGCCACAGAAAGTGGCTCAACCACTGCAGCTTCGTCGTAGGATATTTTATCCGACACCTTGTAGCAGAAATCTTCTGGAAGGAGGTAGTATCTGCACAGAGTTCCGTCTCCGCTGGACTTGGAACTCAGGTCCACCGGCGGAGTGGCAGCAAACTCCATGTGGGGACAGAGGTTGTAATTGCCAGACTTGTACTCATACGAGTACCGAGACGGAATACCGGGCTCGCAAGCCACTCTATCGCCTGGCTTTAAGCTCTTGACTTCAGAGCCCACTTCCACGATTTGCCCACTGGACTCGTGGCCCAACACCATGGGCTTTTGCACTTTGAAAGAGCCACAGCAGCCCGTGGCATAGTAATGCACATCTGAGCCGCAGATGCCGGTTTTCTTGATGGCAATTTTGACAAAGTGCGGGTCGGTGATTTCCGGAACGGGACGATCCTCAATCACAATATCGTTCACTTTCCTTAAAACAACAGAAGGGTTATTGGACATGGTTTGTTGTTTTTCCGGAAAAACTGATTGCTTATATGCATTGTGGACGGAATTCCGAATTGTATCTCCGGACCATTTTTTTTTTCCCTCAATTGCTGTCAGAGTCGCGTGATGGGAGAAAATATCACCACGCTATGAGAGGAAGAGAATCTTGGGCTGGCTAAATGGACTAACCTTTGAATTCCTTGTCAGAGGTGGAACAATAACGCACCTCCCCCTCTTTCATGCATGCATGACGCGCATCTGTGCTGTAAATCGTCCCCCCACCGTATATAAGGCGGGATAGAGTTTTGCCGACAAAGCAAAGCAATAATGGTCACCAGTTACCTTACAGACATTGGGCCTCTGCCTAGACCGGATCCTGAAATCGCCTCTAACATCAACGACCTCTTCTCCTTGAAGGGGAAGGTGGCTTCAGTCACCGGCTCCTCGGTGGGGATCGGTTTCTCCGTTGCCGAAGCCTATGCACAGCTGGGTGCGGACGTGGCGATCTGGTACAACTCCCATCCCGCTGACGACAAGGCCAAGGCCCTTGCAGACAAGTACGGAGTGCGGTGCAAGGCTTACAAGTGTCCTCTCGACAACTCGGAGCTCATTGAGAAGACCATTCAACAGCAGGTTAAGGACTTTGGAACCATCGATATCTTTGTAGCCAATGCGGGAATCCCTTGGACGAGCGGTCCGATTTTGGAAGCTGAAAACAGCGATGAAAATTGGAGGAAAATCATGGTTTTGGACCTTGACGCGGTTTACTACTGCGCCAGAGCTGTAGGTAAAATTTTCAAGCAGGAAAACAAAGGTTCGTTCATCATTACCGCCTCGATGTCTGGCCACATTGTCAACGTTCCCCAGTTGCAGGTTCCTTACAATGCCGCCAAAGCTGCCTTGCTGCACATGTCCAAGTCGCTTGCAGTCGAGTGGGCTGGTTTCGCCAGAGTAAACACCGTCTCTCCCGGTTACATCAAAACGGAGATCAGTACGTTTGTGCCGGACGAGATGAAGCAAAAGTGGTGGAGTTTGATTCCAATGGGCAGAGAGGCGTTGCCAAAGGAGCTGGTGGGCGCTTACGCCTACTTGGCCAGTGACGCCTCTTCCTACACTACCGGGTCGGACATTAGGGTAGATGGTGGTTACTGTTGTCCTTGAGCTGTGAGCTTTTGTAGGTTTTAAAATGTATCGGTTTTAAG
The DNA here is from genome assembly GCA_030580415.1 of Citeromyces nyonsensis. Lineage (NCBI taxonomy): Eukaryota > Fungi > Ascomycota > Pichiomycetes > Pichiales > Pichiaceae > Citeromyces > Citeromyces nyonsensis. The sequence goes on from JAKTTA010000194.1 coordinate 44,164, forward strand.
TGTTTTTGTTTGTTGTTTTCGGAAACCGGAAGAGAAGAGGGAAGAGTGTTTTCGTTTTGCAAAACCAAAATCTCTCAAATTGTCATACCAAACCCAATGAGAATTTCACCACCAGTAGAGCAAGTACATGCTAGAGTTTTAGTTTGACGTCCCTTTTCTAAGGATCTCACCCGGAGGGTTGGTTAAAGGTATTTATGCCTTCAGAGAGTGGCTCCGGTTCATTCTTCTCGCCCTAGCGTGTTTCATCTTCGATCCACTTTCTGAAGCGTAGTGTCCTTCTGGTTACTCCGCCTGGCAATGTTGGAACTATTAGACTTCTATGGCCATATTCGAGGTGCCCTGCTTCACGGAGAGATCCTCTTTTCCTAAACGTGATTATGGCTCCGACGATCACTTCCTTCAAGTAATGGGTGACTTATTAGACGAATTATCTCATCTTATGAGCCTCATGCTAGGACAGTGGCGTCCCTTAATTGTGAAAACCGATCACCCCCTATTCTCTATCGATCAAGTTGTGAGAATGTCAGTATCATCTTTTTTGCCAACTTCTTTCATCAATACGTCAAGTTTGGGATCTCATTGTGTGCAATACAGTGGACATCGATATCTGGATGCTAAAAAGATCCGGCTGGGGGGAGGGGGGTGGCTGATGCGCGTATAATACACTCACGCTGCTACTCGCTTCGCTCTATGAAGGCTCTACGAAGGCTCTATGAAGGCTCCATATAGGCTCGCTGTAGTTGTAAAATCCTAGAAAAAAATGCGATAACAAACTTAAAGGAGTATGCGGCGGGAAAAAAAAATACAACACGACAACTTTAGAATAAGTAATGCTTCCATTCACACTACAACTCGCTTTGCTCGGTGTAGGCTGTTGTAGCTGGTTGTAGGCTGGTTGTAGGCTGGTTGTGGTGCATGGGTGTCGTGCACCAACAACCGCCACGTACAACCATGGACATCCCCATCGACTTCACTGAGCTAACTCAGCTCACATCCTTGGGAGTTCAACCGCAGTCCTTAGACTTTAGATCTACCACCTTAGAATCAGACAAGTATGTCTGTATAAGAGAGTCCACCCCACAGGGCAATTCCGTTGCCATTGTGGAATTGGCCACCAACCAGGTGACCCGCAAGAACATGAGTGCCGACAATGCCATCATGAATCCTTCGCAGATGGTAATCTCCCTGCGTGCCAACGGAACCACTTTGCAGATCTTCAACTTGGAGTCAAAGCAGCGTCTCAAGTCGTTCACCATGCAGGAGCCGGTCATTTTCTGGAAATGGCTCAACGACAAAGTGCTGGGTCTTGTTACCGCGTCGTCAATCTTCATCTGGAACATCTTTGATGGCACTCCGCAGGGACCGACAAAACTAACCGACAAACACTCGTCTTTGCAAAGCTGTCAGATGATCAACTTGGTAGCCAACAAGTCACTCACGTGGTTTGCTGCCACCGGGATTGCTCAGGAGGATGGCCGTATTGTTGGGCACATTCAGCTTTATTCGAAAAAGAGAAACATTTCTCAGGCCATCGAGGGCCATGTTTGTCGTTTTGCGCAATTGAAACTGGAAGGCTCTTCCGTGGAGACGCAAATCTTTGTTTGCGGGAACCGCACAGCTACAGGAGGTCAGATGCACTTGATTGAGATTGATCACGCTGAAGGAGCTCCGGAATTCCACAAGAAAACTGTCGACATCTTTTTCCCTGCAGATGCTACAAACGACTTCCCCGTTTCATGTCAGGTTTCGGAAAAGTACGGCATTGTGTATTTGCTGACCAAGTATGGTTTCATCCATCTGTACGAGCTGGAGAGCGGAGCCAACTTGTTTGTAAACCGCATATCGGCCGATCCCATCTTCACCGTGGCTCCGCACAAGGAGGGTGTTGTTGCGATCAACAGGTCTGGACAGGTTCTGGCGGTGGAGGTTGCCACCGACAAGATTGTGCCGTACATCTTGACCAAGCTGAGCAACGCCACTTTGGCTCTCACTGTAGCTTCTCGCGGACTACCTGGAGGAGAGCAGCTGTTTTCTCAGCATTTCAGTCAGTCTCTGATGAACGGAGATTACGCTGGAGCGGCCCGCATCGCTGCTTCGTGCGCAAACCTCAGAACTCCAGACACTATCAACAAGCTGAAAAACATCCAGGCTGGTCCAGGGCAAATCTCTCCAATCTTGCAGTACTTTTCCATCCTCCTCGACAAGGGCACGCTCAACAAGTACGAGTCGATTGAGCTTGCACGGCCTGTCTTGCAGCAGGAACGTAAGCCGCTGCTTGAAAAATGGCTCAAGGAGGATAAACTCGAGTGCAGCGATGAACTCGGTGATATCATCCGTCCCTTTGACGTGCAACTCGCTCTGGCCGTCTACATGCGTGCCGGTCAGTCTCCTGCCAAAGTGGTGGAGTGTCTGGCTGGACTGGGACAGTACGACAAGATCTTGGCGTACTGCGAAAAAGTGGGCTACTCTCCCAATTATGCCATTTTAGTTCAAAACATTTTGAGGGTGAACCCAGACGCGGCTGCAGAGTTTGCCGCTCAACTGGCGGTTCAGTCTCCCGAATCGGTCGAGTCGCTCGCCGATGTGTTTTTCTCCCAGAACTACCTTCAGCAGGGAACTGCCTTCCTCTTGGAAGCGCTTAAGGAAGACTCTCCGTCTCAAGGTAACCTCCAGACAAAGCTGCTGGAGTCCAACCTTGTGCACGCGCCTCAGGTGGCTGACGCCATCTTGGGCAACGCCATGTTCTCCCACTACGACAAGCCAGCCATTGCCGCTCTGTGTGAAAAAGCAGGGCTGTACCAGCGCGCCCTGGAACACTACGAAGACTTGAGCGATATCAAGCGCGTCATCGTCCACACCGAGGCCATCCCAACAGACTGGCTTGTGGCGTACTTTGGCAAGCTCAACGTGGAGCAGAGTGTGGTGTGCGTCAGACAGCTTCTTGCAAGCTGGCAGGAATCCCAAAACCAGGTAACCCTCCAGGTGATTGTTCAGGTTTCCACAAAGTACTCGGAGTTAATCGGGCCCATGACTCTGGTGAAGCTGTACGACGAGTTCAAGTGCAATGACGGGTGCTACTACTTTTTAGGAGCCATTGTGAACACGACCAACGATGGCGACGTTGTTTTCAAATACATCCAGTGTGCTGCTGCTTTGAACCAGACAAAGGAGATCGAGCGTGTTGTTCGTGACAACAACATCTACCCTGCAGAAAAGGTGAAGAACTTTCTCAAAGAGGCGGATCTCTCTGACCAGCTGCCTCTGATGGTTGTGTGTGACCGTTTCGGATACGTGCACGATCTGGTGTTGTTTCTGTACAAGAAGAAGCTGTTCAAGTTTATTGAGGTTTACGTACAGCAGGTTAACCCGGCAAATGCTGGACCTGTTGTCGGAGCACTTCTTGACGTGGACTGCGACGAGAGTGTGATCAAGGGACTTTTGAAAACTCTTGTGGGAAGAACCTCCATCGGTCCCCTTTGTGACGAGGCGGAGAAGAGAAACCGTCTCAAGGTGTTGTTGCCGTTTTTGGAAGAGTCACTGCAGGCTGCTCCTGCGGGCGATACTATCATCTACAACGCGCTGGCCAAGATTTACATCGACTCCAACAATAACCCGGAGAAGTTCTTGGCAGAAAACGACAACTACGACACGCTAGTTGTAGGACACTACTGCGAGAAACGTGACCCGTATTTGGCGTTCACCGCCTACTCCAAGGGCCAGAACGATGCGGAGCTGATTGCAGTAACCAACGAAAACGGCATGTTCAAGCAGCAGGCTCGCTACATTCTCAACAGATCAGACTTGCAGCTGTATGCTGAGGTTCTTCAGGAAAGCAACTCCCATAGACGCCAGCTGGTGGACCATCTTGTTGGGACTGCGATCCCTGAAATTGGAGATCCACAGCCCGTTTCTGTGGCTGTAAAAGCTCTCATGGAAGCAGACATGCCTACCGAGCTCGTTGAGCTTTTGGAAAAAATTATTCTGGAACCTTCCCCCTTCACGGATAACCCTTCCTTGCAGGGGCTTTTGATTCTGACTGCCGTGAAAGCGGACCCGTCTCGCGTGGCTGGGTACATCGAGAAGCTTGAGGAGTACGACCCAACAGAGATTGCTCCACTCGTATGCGAAGCAGGTCTTTACGAAGAGGCCTTCTCCATCTACGACAAGTTTTCCCTCAAGTCCGACGCACTCAAAGTTTTGCTGGAGGAAATCACCTCCTTGGACCGCGGTCAGGAATACGCCGAGAAAAACGATTCTGCTGAGTTGTGGTCCCAATTGGCAGCTGCTCAGTTGAACGGTTTAAGAATCTCAGAAGCTTTAGATTCTTATATCCGTGCCCGCGACCCTTCGGAGTTTGCGCACGTGATCTCAATTGCTGAGGAAGCCGAGAGGTACGATGAGCTGATCAAGTATCTTGTTATGGCACGTGAGTGTGGTTTGCGTGAGCCTTCTGTTGACGGTGCGTTGATCTTGTCGTATGCTGCCACCAACCGTCTTTCTGAGGTGAGTCTTTTCCTGCAGCAGAACAATGTTGCCGATCTCAACGAGGTTGGTGACGCGCTTTACAAGAGACAGCAGTACGAAGGGGCTCGTTACGTCTACGAGGCCGGATCTAACCACGCCAAGCTGGCTTCCACCCTCGTGCACTTGAACAACCTTCAGGCTGCTGTCGATTGTGCCCGCAGGGCTAGTTCCACTTCTGTGTGGCGCCAGGTGAGTGAGGCATGTATCGACCGTCACGAGTTTTCGCTTGCCCAAATCTGCGGACTGAACCTGATTGTGCACGCTGAGGAGCTTAACGATCTGGTGGCCAAGTATGAGTACCACGGCTACTTTGACCAGCTTCTTTCCCTCTTTGAAGCTGGGCTGGGAATGGAGCGTGCCCACATGGGGATGTTTACCCAGTTGACTATTCTCTACACCAAATATGCTCCAGAACGTGTGATGGAACATCTGCGGCTATTCTGGTCGAGAATCAACATCCCCAAGTGTGTTGCTGCCTGCGAGGAGTCCCACTTATGGCCTGAGCTCGTTTTCTTGTTTTCCCACTACGACGAGTGGGACAATGCAGCTCTGGCAATGATGGAGCACTTTGAGTCTGCCTTTGACCACAACTCGTTCAAAGAAATTGTCGTCAAGGTTTCCAATTTGGAAATCTACTACAAGGCCATCAACTTTTACCTCAACACTCGTCCGGTACTTCTCACAGATCTGCTATCTGTGTTAATCCCTCGGTTGGACTTGCCACGTGCCGTGCGCATTTTCTCAAAGAGTGATAACCTCCCACTCGTCAAGCCGTTCCTGTTTAGCGTTCTTGAGAGAAACAACTCTGTGGTGAACGCTGCCTATCACGATCTGCTGATCGAGGAGGAAGACTACAAAGCGCTCAGATCTGCCGTAGAGGCCCACGACAAGTTTGACGCTCTCGATCTGGCTCAGAGATTGGAACACCACTCGCTGATCTTTTTCCGCCAGATTGCAGCCCTTCTCTACAGAAAGAACTCCAAGTGGAACAAGGCTATCGCCATTTTGAAGAACGACAGACTGTGGTCTGACGTGGTGGAGACTGCGGCACTGTCAAACAGCCAAAACGTGGCACACGATACTATGGAATACTTTGTCGAAACGGGCAACAAGGAGTGCTTTGTGGCAATGTTGTATGCGTGTTACAGCTTTGTCAGTTTTGACTATGTGCTTGAACTGACTTGGGTCCACAGTTTGGCGGACTACACCAAGCCGTACGAGATTTCTGTGGCTAAGGAGAACCACCAACGGTTGAACGAGGTTTATGCAGATATGAAAAAGAGACAAGAGCGCCAGGAACAGGAAAAACCTGTTCAGGCCGAACCATTGATGATTACAAACGGTGCCCCAATGTCTGTACAGCCAACGGGGTTTGGATTTGGTAATTAGGTTGTGGAAAATAAATATTATTTGTATGAGGTGGATTGTTTGAAGCGAAGCGGATCAGTTGAAGCGAAGCTGAAACTGTCATTCTATGATGCCAAAATGTTTTTTTCCAAAATCGCATACTAGATCCAGATGTCTGAACATATCTGATGACCTCGTGGTGTGGGGATGTAGGTTTCCATCTTCCGTACCTCTCTTCTAGTTTGTTTCCAGGCTCTCTACGGCCAAAAAAAGGCAAAAAATTTCATAACGCCGTTTGCCGACCAGAGGAGTAATCGGCCTTACAGTATCATCGCACCACTTGGGAACATTAGTTACAAAACCGCATGTTGTAGAAGTGTGGCGACAGAAACTCCACCGACTATAGTCTCTAGATGTATATTCTCCAACACAAGGAGCTGCCATATAGCAATAGAGGTATGGCCACTAGGCAAAAGAAAATTTTCCATCTTTCTTAGCAAAAAATCCCCTTTCAGTAACAACGCAATCGATATTCTCGTGTGGCGTGACGTCAAAAGACGGGTTCCACACAGAGATATTTGGAGTGGCAACTTTAACCCTGGTGAGCTTAACATTCCCGTCAGAGTTTCTAGCAAACTCGTTCTTAGAGTCCACTTCTCCTCCTAGAACGTTCGTAAGCTCTTCTGGAGGACGCTGCTCGATGACGATCTGGTCTCCAGACTGCCGCGTAAGATCAATGGTGGTTGTAGGGAGAGCTCCGATGAATTTGATTTCAGGATAATGCGTGGCGATGAGAGACAACTGGAAAGTTCCAATCTTGTTAGCCAAGTCACCATTGGAGACAACCCTGTCCGCGCCTACTATTATAGCCTTGACGGGGTCAAGACAGGGAACTACAGAGGACTTTTTCCTGATAGAGTCGATCAAAAACGAAACCATGTTATCCGTGATGAGGGTGAATGGAATTCTCTCGTAGGCGAGTTCGTAGGAGGTGAGTCTTGAGCCCTGATTGTAGGGTCTGGTTTCGCAACAGTAAACGTGAGATAGCCAGTTTGTTTGAGTTTGAATCTCCGAGTTGTGAGCATTTTGGGGATTCGCCTTGGAAACGTCCCACAGAGACCTAATTATGCCTAAAGCGGTACCATGGCCTGACGTTGCAAGCGACCCGGTATTGCAGATGGTCATAACGGAGAACCCGCCCTTAAAGGCTTCCTTCTTATGGGACTCTCCCAAGTATGCCACTCCATTCTCCCCAATCTTGTAGTTGTTGACCAGATCTTCAGCGTGCAACTTGACGGAATACCTGATGACTTGATCCAGCATAGACTTCACGTCAGAGCAGGAAGAGATGATCTGCTTGAGTTCATTGCATGCATTTAGAAGATTTACAGCAGTTGGTCTGGATTCAATGAGGAAGTCAATTCTCTCGCTCAATCTTGATTTAAAAGCCTCCATATCAGAAATATCGTACCCAAGACTCAAAGTTTGGTTCACAACACTATTTAGCTCAACAGCTACCGAAAAACACCCGACAATAGCGATCGCAGGCGCTCCCCGTACCTGCATCTTCTTGATAACCGTATACCCATCGTCAATGCTCTTTACAGGGACGTACTTTGTCTGGTACGGAATAAGCAGCTGGTCCAGAATGGAGAGAGTAACCTCGGCCTCGTCAAACGCAATAGCCTTGAGTGACATTCTCTTTGGCGGTTTTAAGGGGAAGATGAAAATTTTCAGTAAAAGGTACACGACCTCAAAATAGAAGGGAAGGGATCATGGAGTCCCACCACCGTTTCTCCACCATACCGCATTATTTTGTTGCTGACACGGTGGCGCTGATAACGATCTTGCATAGTCTGCCACATATCGTGTCTGGTGTTGTATTTTTCTCATACATCTGGTTCCATGGGTACCCACAGACGATGCGAAGGGCGTTTGGGAGAACCTTTGATTTGGCAGAAGAAGAGGCTGAAAATGAGCCGTTGACGGTGACAAAAGCGGCTTCGGCATTCGGGGGTGCTCTGATTATTGACGGGGTCTGTTTAGCTCCATGTCTTTTGTTTTGTCCTAAATCCTTAGGCTATGTAAATCTGCTTGGGGATGCCTTCTTATCTGCACGGTTCATGGTGGCCAAAGAGCGACGGTTTCTAACGGCACTTTTCTCCTTCTTTTTCCTGGTGTGTTTAGAGACTTTGCAGATTTACTTGGCAAAACGATACTCCACACTGCCGGAGATGGAACTGGAGCTATTCCCGCACGGATACAAGAGCTTTCTGCCCTACTACTTTTATATCCAGAAGCTCAAGAGTGTTAGTTTCTATCTCAAGATCAACACCTTTGTCGATATTGCTCGCTCGCTGCTTGCCACCCACACCATTTTAGTCAACCTTGAGCCATTCAGAAAGCTTTTGGTGGCAAACAAACTGTCGCGGTCTTTGGATCAACTTGCCACAATTTCCACAGCGCTCAAGCCGTCTTCCAAGCCTGTAGTGCCAGTCACGATGGAAAAGAACGAGATACCCTCAATCAAGGTGGATGGGAACTATGTGACCCCTGTCACAGATACCAGCATTAAGAAAGGCCAAAAAGTCACTGTGGCGCATAATTTCCAGACTTTTTGTAGTTATGCCTTTTCGTCCGCCTCCGGGGCCGTGAAACGGCACATTCCCAAATCCAAGTTTGCCGGTTTCCGGTCCCACCAACCGCTGTGGTTTCTTGTGTTGGGGGCGAAAACCATGTTTGAAAAGCAGGATCTTTACAGCGGTGTGTCTGAAAACCACTATCTGAACGAAGAGTGCGGGGCACTTACGCTCAATTCAACTTTCACAAGAGACCTCTACCATTTGAACCAGTGCTACGTCTCGTTTATTGGAGAGACTTCCATCGGCCTGCAGATCAGCGGCATGGCTATAATCGAGTCCCTGTTAGTGAGGGTGAACCAGGTAATCTGGCTTCAGGTTTCGGCTGGGTCGATAGATAGCGTAAGCTACATAGGGATCTCTGGGCTCACTCCGCTGTCGCAGTACGAGGTGGAAGTGATCAACGTGAACGAAAATGGCGAGTGGGAAATGCTATCGAGAGTAACGGTAAGCACCATTATGAACGACTTGACACTGTCCCAGTCGAAAAAGACTACCCCGATGGCAACTTTGCAGGAGTCGCTAGTCACTACCAATGAAAGCGTTTCCCGAGAGAGATTCAAGCTGAAGAAAGTGAGAAAAGAGTACAGCAAAAAGATCCACACTATCAAGAACGATATCGAAAATCTCAAGAAAAAGCTCGACACAAACGACAAGTCCGACGAGCGTAACTATAGAAAGATTTTGTCGCTCAAGCAGACACTGAAGAAGATCTACGAGTCCAACTCGGAGATCGAGGAAGAAATCATGGACTGTTTCTCCGAGGAGGGAGACCTCAATGAGTCGTACTACCTTTTGAAAAGACAGTACGAGAATGCCATGAAGTCTTTCCAGGCCGTTGAAGACGAGCATAAAAACAAGGTGAGCTCACGCGATGAGGAGATTGATTCCCTGCGTGCAAGCCACAGCCAGTTGGTTCTCAAGAAGGAGAAAATTGATGCGAAAAAGGACAAGGTTGCCAAGGAAGTGGCAAAGCTTCAGCAGGAGATTAACGCTTTGAAGCATGAAGATTTAAGCATTCGCCGGGCCAGAAGGGCTGAAAGGCAGGAAAAGAGAGATCAAAAAATGAAGGAGTATGTTTTGGAAATTTCCAAACTTGAGAGAATAGTACATCAGCTGAGTACAGAAAATTACAAGCTTTTGACACAGGATAGCCAAAGTCAACTGCATACGGTTCCGACGTCGTTTTCAGGGAACACTATCAATTCATGATGTTGTACAGGATTAGCAGATTCAGAAGCAAAATATGAAATGCACTTTCTTTCATGGAAAACTTTAGTTATGGTGAGTTATGAGCAAGGGAACATATCAAACAAGATGAGAATTGAGTCTACTTGGTGAGGTTGAATCTCTGAACGACTTCTTCGAAGAGAAGCGGAAAAGATGTTTATACGTTTCATCTTTTTCTTGGTCAAAGTGGAATGATAATGACTACTTATCGTTAGTAATTCTATGTTATGGGACGCCTGTGCTTTTTACCCACTTGGGCTTGGATTTTCTTTTTCGCGACGAAGCGTAAGCTGAGAAGGTATGCTTTTAGAAGATAGGTAAACTCAAAGCAGATGTAAGGATGTCCATGAAGTCAAAATTCTGTGGACACTTTCACGTGGAACCTCACACCATATCCCAACGTCTCTAATTATCTTTCTTCTTTTTCTATTCTGGATGTACCTTGATCTGCCTGAAACCTACAAAGCCTACAGCATCGATTCACTCTTTTTTCAAAATTCTTTTCTCATCGACATGTTTCATCAACGTTGACTCCATCTTCTTATCCCACTACGCTTTGACAAGGCTTTTTTTTATTCTCAGTCTATACTACGGTAATAATGGTAGTAGAGATTTCTCTTATTTCTGAACCCTTCTCTGCTAATTTCTCTAAACATCAATTATTTGATTTTACTATCGAACGTAGACATATCCAGAAGCTCGAAGATTTAATAAGTGAGGCTGGTTATTATTTTCATATTTTCCCGCTTCGCCAAAATGGAAAGGAAAAATACACTTACATCCAGCAATAACAATACTGGAATGCCACCGAGGTCATCCACTGCGCGCCACAGTCAAGTATAAATGATTTAGCCTAGAAACAAGAGCCGGTACAAACGGAGTGTGGAATATGTCCCTGGAAAACCGCAAGCGAGAAGATACAAGACATATGTTTCCGCCGTCTCCTCCTGTGTGAAGGTTCCAGTCCATAAAACTGGACTCCAGCCTCCTTTACCGACTATGGTTTCTGTGCGCTACTTATTTCTCTTCATTATTGACCTTATCGGGTTCTGATCTTGCCTTTGACTTGGCTACGTAAGATTCTAAGGAATTACTCTGCTAGGTTACTTCGTCTCTCTCAGGACGTAATCAAGCATGTTTGAAACCATGTCAGTGCAATTGTCATTACATCTGGACAAAAAGTGCTACGATCAAAGCCATACCCATCATCGCCACCAGACATACATTTCTACCATATTTTCATGTCCAGCTTTGATTTGGGTAGCAAAAAAACTACTTTATATTATTGATCGAGTTGTTCAAATGGGATACAAAATTTTACTGATTGTAAACATGGTACTTGTGAGAGAGTTGAGTATATATCGCGTCTATTTTTGGAGTGATGAAGATGATTATTGGTTATTGTTCAAATGCGTGCTTAAAGATCTATCATCTTACTCAGATTTGCTGCTTGGCAAGATCTTTTAGTTTACTGTAGCCTGAAAGCTGATTTGTTGTGCAAGTCAGTTTTATGCTAATGACTGGTGACTTATGAGGACTGTGAAGCCTTCAAAGTGCTTATATATGTTAGACAACTGTATGACAAAATGCCTATCCAAGTGAATCAACAAACCTCGTCATACCAACTTCCGTTGCCCTAAAAATCTCCCACTCTCTCATTGGATGCAGTATGCGACTCAATACTAATATCGGGTTTCTGATATCTTCTATTCTTTTGGGTCTCTCTTTGGGCTTCTCTTTAGGTTTCTCTTGGATTCCTCTGGATTCCTCTTTGGATTCCACTTTGCATTCGTTTTTTAGACTCGATGCATCACACTCCTTTAGGAGGTCACATTGGTACTAGACGCATGCAACAATGAGTACAAGGCCGTTACTTTTTTCTGAAGTTGACCGAAACTGTCTCTTCAACTCTTCCACGTGTTTGCAAGTAAAACCTCGCAACCAACCACCTCAAGGTCTGCTCGAGTTTACACTTATTCGTTCAGACAAGTGCAGACCTCATAACAGGCTTACCAAGTGCGGTTGATCCAGCTCATCTGCTGATGTTCTATGATGCAATTCTCACCGTCGTTGACAAGTTGACTAGTCGTTGTCATTTTATACAACTCAAAGCTCTTTATCCACTCATGGTATTTTGCAGCTTCTTATTCATAATGCTTTCGAATTGCATGGGTTCCCAAAATTCAGAGCGACAGAGGCCCTCAGTTTCATAATGATCTGTACAAGAAATTTCTTGACAATCCAGGGGGAAAGTCCAATTAGGCGTCAGCCATCACCAACTGAGTAATGGAAAAGAAGAGCGTCTCCATTATTTGTTTGAAGACTGTCTTAGATGGTACGCGGGAAAAACTCAGACTGGATCAGATTTGTCAGTTTAGGCGAAGCAATTTCGCCCATCAAACGGGAAAATATATCGCATTTCCGTTGTTGCCGGAAGTCTTTGTCAGAAAAGGATTATCGCATGCTTGCGGTCCCTGTCAGATCGTAGAAGCACTTTGCGATTTGAACTATCACCTAGCACCACCACCATCATCTACAGGGTATTTCATATTAGCCAGTTGAGGCTAGCTAACACAGTCCCGGAATCATTCCCCACTGGACCGAAACCAACCGTTGTTCAAAAGATCTATTGTGATGGTTCGGAAGAAATGAAAATTTCTAGGATTATAGGCCACCAAAGGAGAACATCTTTGCTAGGTCAATTTGTCGATGACACCGAACAATGGGTCCGTTCGTCAGAGCTACGTAGCTCTGCACCGGAGTCATTAGACGCCTATGCCAAACTGGCAGAATTAATCTCTGCGGAGTTGGTGAGCTCTATACAAGGTAACGCACCCGAATCTCACACGGCGTAAGGATAATACCTTTGGATATATGAAGAGAATGAATCTGAAAAGTATAAAAAAGCCTCATCAACAATTGTTCTCTTGGTTTTCTTGGTGAAATGCAAATACCGACTCGCTAGGTAGTACTACCCCGAGAATTAAATTGTCATCTACCCCCACACCATTGTCATCTATCCCACCACTACCCTATATACATATTGCAATTCTATCACCTCTGATATTCTCAATCACTGACACAGTCCCTCACGTTATCACCTCCCCCAATTTATGAAACTTTCTGTTAAAGTAGATCAGTCCACCCGAGTCTCTATGCTGTATGTCTTTGTCTATATGAATCTTCTTCACTTCACCTACCCATATTTCCCGATTATCCACGTTGAGCACCTCTACTTTCTCGCAAAGGAGTATCCGCTCTGCGCGGCAAAGAAGGGGAATATTAATACTGGGGCTGAGCAAAGTGTGAACCATTCCACAATCGAGCTTATTGGCCATTCTCCAAAGCTTTGGGTCCATATCCTTGAACGGCTGCGCATGGACAATCTCGCCCAAGTCGTTTCTTTTTCGCCTGGCTCCCTGGGAGAATATTCTAGCTACTTTTACGCTTTCTAGCGTTGGTGGTAAGATGTGTATGGCGAAAAACTTGAATTCGTGCAGTGCATCTGAAGTTATTGAAGGTTTTTCTATGTTGAATTGAATCAGTCGTCTCGGTTCCACACTCAAGGAGCAAACAGAAGATAGGGTCATTCCATGAAGCTTGGAGGTATCGGGCTGGCCACTTACTGGGGCTGTTAAAACCATAGCTATGAGTTAGGAGCCACTTTGAAAGATTGACTCACCTTGTGACCCGATTCTGGACATGGATTCGATGAATTTTGTCTTGTCTAAAGTGCTCTGCCGGACATTTGTAAATGAAGGAAGCAGCGACTTGAAAGCGTTGAGCATGAAGGTGACAAAAATGACAAAAAAGGTGAGGGTGTACATCATAACATCTTTACATCTTTGAAGCGAGGCGGAAAAGGTGTGCCTGAGTGTGGAGGTGTAGTGAGGTGCAGTGTAGGCAGTAGTGAACTGTAGTGTAGGCTGCAGTGTAGAGATATGGTGTAGAGCTATAGTGTCAACGTTAGGCTAAAATTTTTTTTTTTCTGGGGAATAGACACCAGTCAGTATTGGATTCAAATTGTCCTTCTGGTAAAAGTGTCTCACAGACTGTCATCAATAAAAGTTTCGATAAAGTGCTTATGGTCTACTTTTCCATCGTCCAGTAACGGCTTTCCTTTGCCAGAGTTAACTACAGTAGGGTCATGTCCTGCTGTGAGAGAATGAGCAAAATATTAAACCCAAATCTTGGAGGAATCACTCACAGAGTCAAGGAAACCAAACTCACTTGAACTGCCTCACCACTCAAGAGACGTTCTGCAGTAATAGATGCTCGGAGCCATTGAGGCATATCGGTCTCACTCAGCCATTAAAAACCAAAAATGTTTGGATTATAATAAACTAGATATAATCAGAATCGTCAAATGATACCTTGACTATGCATTGGTTCGGGAAGTGTCCTGCGATGAAATCTTCATGAGTACCCCTCACCGCACACTTTGATCCCAACCATCAGCTAAGTGCTGTTGGAGACGGTTGACATTGTGGGTTTGAAACAATGATTATTGTCCTCCCCTTCAGATCAAAGAGGTATGCTGACTTTCAGGCCAGTCAGCAGAACAGATTCGATAGGAATATCCAGCTATATGCGGCAGACTCCTAGTTGGAGCCATCAAAGGCAGCACCAAAGCTTGGTGTCCTACTGAGAAGGATCATTGGGAGAACTGAGTCTTGATCCAGATTACTCGCCACTCATAGACTGAAGCATCCAAGGCATCAGAGACGATGTTATGAGACTATCCTCCATGCTCAGGTGACTATGATATGCATTCTTCTGTCAGAACTCTGCTGCTGATCGATCAGTGTAAGATGTTAAAGAACACTCGAAGCTTCCAGAGGTTTGCAGAAGAGTGGAATAGAGATCACTTCATCAGCCAAAATCACTCTATAAGAAAAGTCCTTAAACTTCTCGAGTCTTTAATCTCGAAAATCACACCAGCGAATTCTCTTAGAAACAACCTTAAAATCTCACCTCTCAACCACCTTGAGTGCATTTCGAGAAATATGAAAATTCCACCAAGATCCATTCCTCAGTCTCCACTTCTTGACAGTTTCCACAGATGGAGCGGCAAACCGAATCGGCTTGATGAAAAATTCCAGATCCCCGGTGCATACCCGGACTTGCAAAAGAATATATTCGCACTTCGACTCACAGAACCAATTCGTCGTGAAAGTGCATGCCGTGCCTTTTCCCCTAGAGGCTCTCTTATTCCGCTTGGACTTGCCAGTTCGGGCAGCGAAACGTACCAGCTTGTGCCCTTTTTAGGAAAAGTTCCAGGAAGCGGAATGAAGTCGTATGCTCATAACAACTGCAAGTACCTTGAATCTTTTGACTGGAAAAAGTACTCGAAAGGAAACGGCTTGTGGAACAAGTACATTCCAAGCGACATTTTTGAAAATGAAAAGCTCCTCACTGAAAAGAGCCAAATTGAGCCAAGACAGGATATTGCCCAACTCGTCAGGGCGTGGCACACGAAAAGTATACTTGAAACTTTCCAAGAACTCAAAAATTCTCAGGATAAAAGTATTTTTTCAAAAACTGGAGTCCATCTCTGTTTTGACAAAGGCCTAAAGCCAATGTCGTTCGATGGAGAGATAAAGTTTCACATCCCCAATCTTGTAAACCAGCAGGAGGCCCAGGAAATGCAAACCCATTTCAAAGGCGATGCAACGCTTGAACTGAACAGCCAAACAAAACCATTCATCTTATCACTCTCCAAAGCTGCGTATTTCTTTGACTAAGTCAACGAGAGTGGCAGTCCGTATACGACGGGTGCTGCTCCATTCAGATACTTCAAATGACAGCTAGCTCTCGATTGCGTTACAGCCTGGCAGATATTCATGCTGCCATCCTGAAAACCACTCTCGAAGAGCCCCCATTTCTCAAACACCACAAGACTAAACTTGTCAATGTCCTTGTCGGTAACGTCCCACATGTTTGCCAGAACCATCGGGCATCCTCCACCGAGGTAGTTTAAAACTGTTCCGTATGGGTCCAGAAACCCATCATCCTTCAAAGATCCAGACGAACAGCCTAGCAGTAGCGAGGGAGCAACTTTATCCAGCTTTTTGATGGTTTTACTCCTCACATACTGCTCTCCCCCGCCGTGGCCCATGTATACAAACAAGTTCCCCTTTAAACACCCAACGAATTCCTCCTCCGACGGTTTCGTACACACAAGTCCGTTCCATGTTTGCAGGCTGGCAAACTTTGTGTCAAACCTGGATTCGGTTCGTGCAAGGTCTCCTGCAGGGTTCAGCATATAGAACCCGTTTTTCTTAGAAACAGCCATCTGATGATTTTTCAGTAGCTTTGTCAAATGTTTCAGTGATAGCACTCGGCTTACCGAACTGTTCCGCATACAGGGAAGCGATTCCCACGGAATAAAATGACATTTTTTCCCCACAACAAGCACAGTGTGGTGGTACTCCGTTTCAGGTACCACGGCTTCATAGTAGTTTTCCAGTAGTGATTCTAACTCTGCGCAGATCTGATCCATGTCTAATTCGTCGTACTCGATCTGCACGCCTTGGAAAACGAGAGAGTCCAGAACAAAGTACACCAGATCCTCAACTTGTTTTGAGAGTGCAACTTTTGAGGGGTCCCCCAGGCTTATCAAAAGGCGAACTATCTCGTTTGAGATGTTTTGTATGGGGAAGTGCTCGCTGAATATCTTCTCCACCCCATCTTTAAGCCTGGAGAAACCTCTTGTATCTTGAACGCTGAAAACTCCCCTGAACCCGCCAAGCCAGAATTCCTCGATCTTGAAGAGAAGTCTCTTGAGCTGCGAGTCTAGTGATTTGCGCTCCCTCCACCATTGCTCTCGGTCTTCTTTTGTCTTAATGCTTGAGGTCCGCTCGCTTTTGGTGGACAAGTCGCTTTGTCGTATGATGGACTGTACTGTTTCAACGACATCCGCCAATTCGACTTTCTCACAGCTCAGATCGCGCGAGACATGCCTTCCCAATGGAAGTCGCACCACCATTGAACTTTCATGTGTTAACCTCGCTAGTAACAGATCCCCCGTCTCCGAGCAAAAGTCAATAGTAACGGTGAGCCATGAACGAGGCAGAAGCTTCATCAGTTCCTCGTTCGAAAAGCTTAACGAGTCGTCAGGCTGACTCATTTCAGGTAGAAGCTTACTCGGATCGTCTGGAAAAGTGAGTAGCTGCTGTTCTGTGGCCATGCTGGGAAGTCTAGACCAATCAGTTTCAGATATGATCTCTTTCCAGTTTTGACGTGATAGCATCTGGTTCACAAAGACATACTGGTCTATGAGATTCTTCGCAGATGCACTTGATAGTTTTAGGAGCCCGCTTTGCATTGTGCTTTCTATCTTTTCCAAAACAATCCTGCAACTCGATCCTAACCCTTCGTGTATGATTCCGCCCAAAGATGGCATCATCATGACACTCTCAAAAGCGCTGGACAGGATGGGAGTTTCCGTCAGCTTTCGCTTCAGTTGAAAGAGTGAGTTTTTCAGTAACAAAATCTGATTTTCCTCACTCTCAAGGAGATCAGCGTGTAGAAATTGCTCCAGTGTCACCCCAGAGGCCAGAAAACGAGCCGCTTTCCAAGAAGCGTCGCAAACTTGGCCCTCCTGAGACGATCTGACTAGATTGGCCAGCTCGTTCAGGGATGTCGAGTCGTGGAAAGTGTGAGCACTTAATCTCAAATCATGAAACTGTTGACCCTGTTCCAAGCAATCAGCTCTTTCCAGTAGTTTTGCTGACCGTTGGAGATCGCCACTGAGAGAATAAAAGATGGAGCATCTACAGAGAGACGATCCTGCAATGACGGGAGTAAGTGGTTGAATCCCTCCGATGAGCTTCACCAACTCGTCTGCGTAATATTCTCCATCTTTTGCCATGCCCAGATGCTCAAACAAGTTTAGTAACCTATCAAAGGAGTGTACTGTGGAGCTTGAAATTGCCAGCCTCAGATTCACCCCATTGGAGTAGTCGTACTGCAAGAGAGAAGGGAGAAATCGCTTGAGAAGTGATTGGAGGATTCGCAGACACCTCTTTGAATTAACCACCGCTGTGATATAAGCTGCCTTTTTGAAGCATAAATGCGAGTAGACGTGACAGAAACGGGCATGCTGGTAAAGAGCGGAAACCATTTGTGCACGGCCCATTTTGTTACTGATCCGCAACTTTCCGTCTGTCTGCATCAATTTGAGTATTTCAACAGACAGTTTCTCAGCCTTTTCTATGTCGCTGACTTGTATGCACCTCTCGAGGTTCAGAAGAGTGGCTTCAAAATGATGCTCGGGCGTTGTTTTGAATGACTTTGTTTTCCATTCTTTCACTAAATTCTCAGATCTCTGTCTTTTCAAGATGATGTCCTCCATCAATTCAGTACTTTTGTTCTCTGTAAATTGATCAACAACTGAGAAAACATTCTGATGAAGGCCCTGGTGATGTAGATAGTCCAATATTTTTGTCACTTGTGAGTGCTGAAACGGATTATTTGATTCCTCAATTTGCAGCCACCTTCCCAAAGAAGACATGCAACTTTTCAACTTCTCATCGTCGAAGTCACCGTAAATAAGCTCATTGAAAAGAACAAAGCTCTCCCACATGGGGTACTCCTTCACGCTCAATGGGAATGGCAGAACATCGTCTATGCCCCCCACCTCCCGATACGCAAGATAGACCATTGCAGCAGACTCCACGTCATTTTCCGCACAACACTGCTGGAGGAGTTTGTTGACCACTGATGTCTTGTGGGGGAAGCGGTAGGAAGAAACCATATGGAAGAATCTGAAAGCTATCACACTCTTCACCCGAAGTGACGACGAGAAATGCGATAAAGTGATGGGAGCTGCAGCAGAGTTCATCAGAATCTTGCAGACAAGCTTCATAGTTCGATCCAGGCGAGTTTCAAATATAGTGTTGAGCTGAAAAAGATTGTCAGAGTGATCAACCGTCAAAAACACTTTTTTGCAGAAAAATGCAGTCAGCGTGTACAAACCCTCGTCAATGAGTATGTTGATCATTCGTTCACATTTGCTCTTGAGGTTTTCCCCCTTTGGATCGATAGAAGCCTCATATTCGATGCACTTTTGCCAAAAATCTATGGCAAGGTTGACATCACTCGAGAGTACACTCTGGCCAAAGTGGTAGAGCAGATTTGAAAGAAGTCGTATTCGCTTCACGTCTTTTTGCGGATGATAAGCGTTGAGCAGTGTGTCAAGGTTCAGTTTAATAGAGTCTGCGTGTGTGGCAGGACACCACGTCTTGATATTTACAGTGAGGGCATCCAAATAGGGAAGGATCACCTGATCGTACTTTGCCCCAGAAAGTAGGCAAATCAATGCACACACTCCCTCGGTGCTGCTTTTTTTTTCGATAACCCGTCTTGTAGCTCTATTAATCAGTGAGATTGCTTGAGGAGGCAGTTCATAAGGTTTTTCCAGCTCCTCGGTGATTTTCGTTGCATCATCGAATAAACCAGCCGCCAACCGTTCAAAGAAACAAGATATTTTGCTTGGAGACGAAGAAACTATCCCCTCTTCCATTTTCTTCACTATTCGACCGATCGCATCGTGTTTGCAAAGTTTCCACAACTCTCTTAAGAACGAACCGGCGTAATCGCGAACCATGGAGGGGTTTTTGCCGAACATTAGATGAAAGACTGATTCGAGCTCCTTGAGCTCTAATGGCTGGCCTGAAAGGTGTTTAAACTCCTGAGACTTGCTCAAAAAACATAGTTTCCAAACGGTAAAGACAGATGTACTTAGCCCATGGCATATTTTGGAGAGTACCGAACACCTCTTTTGTCGCTCCTCTTTGTCAAGTGACATAATCCATTTGTAAAGATTCCCGTCACCTTTTAGTGAATCACATACATCTGCCATATTGCAAAAGCGGGATTCAGTTTCCGCAGACCGCTGAATTGCCGAATCTTTCAATATTAGTTGAAGCAGCAAAACATGGAGAGAAATGGCTAGCTTTTTAAGAACCCCACAGTGGTACTTGGGGTCGAAGGGGACCCCCTTCAGCAAATCTTTTATATCTATTTTTGCTTGTTTGGAGGGGCACAAGCTTAACGCGTTTCTAGCTGTGTGCACCATGTGATAAATCTCTGCAAGAGCCAATTGGAACTGGTTTTGGTTCAGCAGCCGAACTATAAATGCTTGTCTTCTCTTTGCGAGATCCTGACAAAAAGGACTGGACAGCGTGATCCCACCCTGAGACTTTGAAACAACACTGAAACTGAGGGATATGACGCGACAAGTGTCAGTTTTCAATGGGAGGCTTTTACCCTGTGAAAAGTGTTCGAGAACTGATAATGCTCTTTCCACTGTACTACGGTTAGAAGTGACATTCAGTTCCCTTTGTTTCAATGGGGCTGGAGATGCAGAGGAGTTCATGTAGCGCTGTAGGCATGGCACCAAATCGGGATCTTCCAGTAGTTTATCCATAGCATTAATGTTTTAGCCAGTGTATGTGTTTGTTTACCTTTCAGATGGATTGACAGAAATGATATTTGTCACATCAAGACATTTCTGCGACTCGGTCACCTGAATGCTTCAAGTGTAAGCGACGTAGCCTAAGCACCAGATTTTATCTCAGTCACGTGAGAAAATTACTATTTCAAATGACTTTATACGTACCTTGTCAAATTGGACAGACTAAAAAAGAGTCAACGAGCCAGACTCTTATTCTTTGCTCATCTCGCAGTCCTTTCGCTGGCGTAATGAGACATCAGTCTACTACACGCTATATTCATTGAGGGCGAGCAAAACAACTGATCACCTTCCATACAATCTTTTTGACTTTTCCCTTAAAGTTTCCAAGGCGTAGATAAAGAGGTACCTCAGTAATGTGGCCTCCCAGGTCTTGCGGAAATGAATAGCGAAAACGACCCTCAGACTTTGCAATGTATAAATACTTCGGTCGTTAATAAGCTTCTTTCACTGCCTTGTTGAACCTTGTGGAGACATGAAACTCTTGATTTGAAAGTCTTATTTGTCTCCTGCTCATTTCTTCACCCGATATTCCTCGTCATCGCCTCCCAAGCTCCTGTGGTTTTAATGTGCTCTGCCTCAGACCTATGGTCAATTGTCATCCACTGACATTCGCAAGCCTTCCGATCACATTTCGTCACTTTACCAAGTCGTATTCTATCAGATCATCCACTCAACAGAAAGCAATCAGCGGTATATTAAAGAACTGAGCACAACGCTAGAGTGGATTTCGCTCCAGCTACACAAATGTGCCAGCATACTACAACCCATACATTCGTCGCACACAAATGTCATCCTCTGCCGTCTATATCAACAGCAGAATGTTATTTTTTCTCTTTGTCCTTGCCATAGACTCATCAAACTATTTTCTCAGCTTCGGAGAATAGAGAAAGGTAAGGATCAAACAATGGCCCACATTATTCGTACTTTATATAGACCTCGAATTCAAGCTCTAGATCTTCAAAGAACAACCAGAGGAGTGGACGGTGCAAAATAAAATCAAAGAGATTCAAACGTCTTGTTGGAGTGTTGGAGTGTTGTGGGTGGACGTCAGTCAGGAAGAAAACAACTCCGCGCGCTTTCGAGCTGCAATTGTAGCAGTTGAACTCGTATTCAAGCAGACAGGCTCTTGTTTTAATACCATGATGAGTTTTCTTCGGGACAATCTGCATGGAAAATAGAATTTTAGCAGAGATGGATCCTAAACAAACCCTTCACACAGATGCACCTGTATTCAGCGAATATAACTCTAACATCACTAACAAGATCTTGGATGGTGGAGCGTAATCAATACTCTAATTCTTTTATTCATTTCGTTAGACTGGCACTATCAGCGCCTAGTTTT
This sequence comes from Citeromyces nyonsensis, assembly GCA_030580415.1. NCBI lineage: Eukaryota > Fungi > Ascomycota > Pichiomycetes > Pichiales > Pichiaceae > Citeromyces > Citeromyces nyonsensis. Next base: position 65,726 of record JAKTTA010000194.1, read on the forward strand.
AGCTCCTCATCCCTTGATAATCATATAAAGTCTTCATACGATCGCCAGGTGAGATCCCAGGTACAGTTCATTGTGGATCTCGTTAGCTTACTACTGTGAAAATGTTCCAAGAAATATCTCTGCAGTAGGCTGATGTTGAGTAGAAGTGTTTGTCAGCTTTTTCTCCGATCGAAAAACTCAAGGATTCACATACCTGATGACCAATAAAGACTATTTCTCTTCCTTTCTGAGAGTATAGAAGTGCAAACTGAGCCACACTCACTCCAATAGGTTCTCCCTGTACAAAATGTCTCCACCTCTCAACTGAAAAGGGCCCATTCTCTGTGATTGCCAGTACACATAACAACACACTCCTCAAAAAAGATCTCTAAAAGAACTATATTTAGCTATGGTTTCTGATTTTTTAATTAATGAATTATACATTCATCCTAATACTTTATTATCAATTGATGCTGTTGGTATAGTCTACAACCGACCCCCAAAGATTACACAATGCTTATATAATCATGCTTGGTTTCTATATAAGATCCACTTCCACTTTAACATATTGTCTAGGTTTTATAGTGTGACTGAGCACTCTGATTGTCTCCTCGCTATTGATCTAGACCCGTCCACCCATCGCTACTGCAGAACACTCTGTACCAGCAAACTGGTTACCGAACTACTCTTTCTTTTAGAAACGGTGACAATACTGAATCAAGTTTATCTTATTTGATTAAATTAGCTCCCTTAATATTTTTTAGTAATTCTTATCTGACCCAAGTTTTTTCAACACTTCATCACTTTTTTGAAACCTCTCTCTCGCTTCAAGAGTATCCCTTCCAAGCATAGCCTCGAACGCATCAGAGTAAGGTGCTTTGATATTGGCCGAAACATCGTTCGCCGCCTTGACGGTGGAATAGTAGTTTGCGTAGATGTCACCGTTGTAGCAGCCTAGTGGAGAATTCACGAAAAAGTCAGAAAACTTGAACGAGTCTGTCAGAGGAATAACCTGCTTCCTCAGTTCAAGGCACAGTTCTCTCACACGTACCTTGGTGGAGTTGAGAGCGACAGAATCTACCACTTCAAACTGCAAAAACTCCCCAGAAAACTTTTCAATCTGATACAGCGCCAGTAGCTCACACAGTTTGTGAACCCAGGAAACAAGTCCGCCATCTGCAGACTCCAGCTTCTTGCGCATGTGCGAAATCATATAGTGGAAAGCATGCAATTTAGAAAGAACAATTCTCTCTGGCGCTGTAGAATCGCTTCCCGATTTTTTTTCAACTTCAGAGCAAAAAGACGCCAATCTCAACATACACGCTTCATATGCTTCTTGAAGCGCGTCAAGACGGTTCAAGTTGTCCTTGTTCAAGATCAGACCCGACTTAAGCAGACTGGTCTTGTTGATGAAGGACATCTCTCCCTTTGCCTTTTTTTGCTTGGAAACAAGTCTCTGTAAAGTCTGGACAATAATTCTTCCCGCGTTGCTTGCTAGAATGTTATTGTCTCCCTCCCAGGTGCACTGCACAACCCAGTCGTTATAAGCCTTACCGAAACCAGAGTAGGCAGAGTACCCGTGGCCGCCACAGGACTGTCTACACTCATCAATCAAGTTAGCCGTCATCCAGGTTCCTGTTGATTTCAAAGAGGCAGACGACTGGAATACCGACTTGAGACGATTTATGGCATCGCCAAGCTGCTTCAAGTCCTCGGTGCGAGTGGCCTTGTCCAGATCTTCCAACGTGGAGTGGAACTCCGTTCTCAGATCGTAGCACGTGACGCTCATCGCGTAAACGTAAGCTAAATACGGCAACAGACGGTACTGATGCAATGGATAATCAATTATCTGCATTTCCTGACCCTCTTTACTTTTTTTATCTGCAAATTGACGTCTGCCCACAGCGTATCTCAGAGCAATGGTGATGAATCTTTCTCCCGTTCTGAACGAGTCTTCAACCATGGTGACACGACCACCGAGAAGCGCTCCGTACGCAATTTGAGCCAATGGGGGCTCAGTTACATCTCCGTCAGAATCCACTTTGGCATAGTTCTGCAACATATAAGACTTGGGAATCGTGACACTGGAAAACTGGATCCACCCGTTGTCAATGCCGTCTCTCCCCATTTTCGCTCCAATGTCGCCAATGGCCACCCCTGGATACAAATCGTGGTTCGAGTCTCTCAGTGGCACAACAAAAGTTTTGATGCCATAGTCTTTGCCCTCCACAATCAGCCTGGCATAAACAACGGTGTGGGTTGCAGAGTGCGCAGCACCTCCAATCCACCACTTGGTGGCTCCCACATGAGGGGTGTTGATGATAAACCTCTGATTCTCCTTGTCGAACGTTGCTGTGGTTTCCAGACCTGCAACGTTCGACCCATGGGCCATTTCCGTCATGGCAAAACATCCGTAAATGTCCTTCATCAAAATGGCATTCCTCTCAAATGCCCAGTACTTGAACTGCTCGTCGGTTCCATTGCCCTTAATCGCTCCAAGGAACAAACCATAGTGCACGCCAATTCGGGTCCCCAACCCAGGATCCGTCACGGCAATCAGGTTGAGCCGCTTGGTAAAAGTGTCAAAGTCAGGAAAATCATTCTCCATATAGGTGGCCAGATGTGCGATTTTTTGCGCCGTCAGCTCGCGGATTTTGCTTTTACATGATTCGTAGTAGGAAAAGTCAACCTTCAAGTACGGATCGCGTTCGATCTGCTGCATCAAACTCAAAGTGTTCTGAGCATCCTTGGCAGAACCTTCCAAAAACTGGTGCATCTTGTCAATGTCAAACGCAGCATTACTCCTTTCGCTCTGAATCAGGTTCGCAGGACGCGGACCTCGCTTTGATTCAATTGTGGCCATTGTGTTTTTTTGATCTCCTGGCCTGAGTTTTTTTTTTTTTATTATTATTTGACGTGCGCAAGCCTGCCTTTATATAGTTTACCCCGCACTGGAAAATTGCCGAGGCGCTGGATTTGATTTGCATGTGCAAATTGGAAGCATGTGACAAACTGTAGAGAGGGGGAAGGAGATGACGCTGGTCATGCGTGAATCATATGGATTCTAATTATGTACACTATATTAAATAAATCATCTTACCAGAAGCATCGTAACCGATTTTGCGGTCTCCCTTATTATCTCTCAGGGGAGTTCCATACCTGAAGCCGACTTCTCCCACCTTGGCCTCCATGAATTTAAACACCGACTTTTCCCCCTCCAAGACAGGAGCGTAGAAAGACGACTCCTTGACCGCCTTTTCAGCGTGTGCGTGAAGGGCGTGCTCACCGTTTTCAGAAAGCTTTTCAAGCTTTTCTTGAGCTGGCTCAAGTCCCAATAACTTGGAAGCGTCAAGCGGACCAAACGGCTCAGACTCGGCAATAGTGATAAAACGCGATTTTTGCGTTTTTGGCGGGATTGGAATCTCTGTCAAATTCTCAGCATGCGTCTGTGGGTTGAAAAGAGGAAACATTTTGTACATTGTTTCACTCATCTTTTTCATATCTTTTGTTATCTTGTTCTAGTTGTTAGTAAATGATTGATAAAGTCTCCCATCGATGTCAGCGCTTGATGTTTAACCATTGGTGTGTCTTCAAGACTAATCGAACATATTGTTTTAGCAATTTCATCATCTGCGACGGGGGGTTTTAAAATATACTCACTTGTTGGTGCCAGCGTGACTCTATTTCAGAAAGCTTCACTATAGCTTCTATGCGTGCGATTTTAAGTCCGTATTTTATAGCCACTTCCTGACTGGGCAGCTGATTGTGCACAATATCCTTCACTATCCGGGCCTTGAGCTCGTTACTTATAAGCAAGTTGGTCTTGGTGAACGGGTTATCCGGAAACGGCTGTAGTTCCCTTCCGTGGGTTATCCGGACCTGGCGCGGAGCTTCGTCTTCTTTTGTCAAAGTGAGCGAGTTGCCCCTCTCCAAGTCTGGCTTGATGAAATTCGGCTTGTGGTCCTGAGGAGCATAGTAGTACTTGTTGAAGTGATAGTCTCCTTTAAAGTTTCTAGGCCCAAGAAACGACTGCATCTGAAGCCTCAGAATGGTGGAGTGAGACTTTGGATTCCTGAACCCCAGCTCCTTTGTTTTATACCGCGGATACGCAATTGTCCTCTTGTAACGAACTTGACCGAGCGCCGGACATGCCGAGTCTGACGCCGACCGGAAAAGTGTGGAGGATTTGTGGCTAAACATTTTATTTTTCAACAGAAAACCTCGCTGAAAAGAAAAAACGCACACCGCTAAATATAAACCGGGTAATCGCGGTTGGTACACGACTCTCTCGGTACTACACACTGCAGTCCAGATCGTTTGAAGCTTTGCCCTCCTTTTCCATTCGCAGAATCTCCCTGTATTCTTCTGGAGCAACCGGAGTTACGCTGAGCCTGCCTCTCTTGACTAGCATCATTTCCTGTAGCTTTGGATTTTCCCGAATCTCCGCCAGACTGACTTTTCTTCTAAACTTGTTCTT
>JAKTTA010000195.1:0-13091 GCA_030580415.1 Citeromyces nyonsensis
ATTAAAAAAAAAAAAAAAAAAAAAAAAAAACCAAAATGTCTGAAGAAAGGTGAGTTTGTTCAAAGCAGTCTTCAGGGTTGTCTAACAAACCAGAAAATCAGCTCAAGTGGAGAAACCTATTCCGGTGAACTATGATTTAGGTAATTTGGCAGTTTTCGATCCAAATCCGCTCGATGGATCCTTGTTGAGTAATGAAAAAGATTTGAATGCTCATTTAAACAATGTCACCAGAGACAATGTGCAATTGCTTATAAACCAGATTCTTTCTCTGCCTATAAAAACTACTACTGACTCTTCCAGTGGTGCTCAGGATGCCACTATGACGTTAGTTACACTTCCAGAACCAACCACACCTCTTCCCAGAGAGAAATCCATTCCCACGGCAAAGCCGCCTACCAAATGGGAGCAGTTTGCAGCAAAGAAAGGTATTCAGGCCAAGGGGAAACAGGCCAAGTTGGTTTACGACGAGGCTACTGGAGAGTGGGTCAACAAATGGGGTTACAAGGGTAAGAATAAGGAACTGGATGACCAGTGGATTGTGGAAGAAGAGAACAAACCTCAGAAAGATGAAGATGAGCTTATTGATCCTCGCAGTTTGAAGAGAGCAGAGAGAAAGAAGTTGATAAAGAAGAATGAGCTTCAGCATAAGCGGAATCTGAAAGCCCGTGAGAATTAGTTGAAGGACTTGAGGGGTTGGGAATAGTGAAGTTGTGTAGTAATTTATCATAGCATGTTGTTTGGGGTGTTTTATTGGTGAAATGTTTTAGGTGTAACACTGAAGCAAAGCGTAATCTCTTTTTCATGGACTTTTCTCCCCGAAGCGAAGCGAAGGGGTGAGTATTTCTTTCTGGACTTTTCTCATTGAAGCAGACGTTTCAATCTAGTAAGTGTGGAGCACTTGATAGGCAAGATTGAGTGATTGAAAGCTGAATCCATCTACAGACCAACCCAGGTTCCTTTTTGATGGAATGTGGTCATAAACTTAGCCAGTGAGGTGTAATTGGCTTTAAGTTCCGATAGATCTTGTATTGCAGTCTGGCACGGCTGTTCGGTTAAATATACTCAAGATCGAATGAATAACATATCCTCTATCAAGGAGAAAACTCTTTTAAAGAATTATTAGCCTGCTTGGCTGGATATTTTAAGATACTGTCTCGAAAATGGGGTCAATCCAGTTGATCAAGTCTTATCGTTTACTTTCTTGTGATCCCCGAGCAGAAGACGATTTCTGGTGAAGGTTCCCATACCGTTCCCCTGCTAACATGACAGAAAGTGACACAAAAGATGCACCATAAATAACATTATATATATATATATTCCTCCCAGCAACATGGTATCCCTCGATGAGTACATCCCGACAATTGATGCCATCTTGGAGGTTTCAGATCTGGAGAAGATCAGTGTGAAAAGAATGAGGCGGGCATTGCAGGAGCTATTCTCTGTGGATTTTTCCAAAGACAAAAAATCAATCAATGATCTAATAATGCAACGGTATTCCAGTTTGGTGGAGGACCGAGCCTCCAATAAGAAGAGGAAAAAGTCACTGAAAGATCTAGAAAAGGAGGATGAGTTGACTGCTGCTAGATTGCATCCTCCTTCAAAAGTGAAACGGAAGGCTCCGAAAAAGTCACGAGCAGCCAATACATCTTCCGGGTTAATGCGACCTTTAAAACTGAGTGATGCACTTTCAGAGTTTCTCCAAGCGGATAATCTCGCTCGGCCTGAAATTGTAAAACGAGTGTGGAATTATATAAAAGAGCACGACTTGCAAAATGCAGAAGATCGGAGGGAAATAATCTGCGATGAAAAGTTGAAGCCTGTTTTTGGTTCAAAAATGACAATGTTTTCGTTGAATAAGATTTTAAGTGATCATATTGCTGGTCCGGGAGAAGTTGCTGAAGAAGGTGTAGCTCAGGAAGATGTTGCTGAAGAAGATGTTCCTCAAGAAGATATTGACCAGGTTAATGGAGTGGACTCTGGTAATGCTGATTCTAGTGAGAAAAGCGGTTTGGAGAATGCTCCGAAGAAGGAAGCCAATGATGAAGAAGATTTAAATGGTGAGAAAAAATATATAAAAGGAGATGAACCTGAAGCTGACGATTCTTCCATAAAAGCTGAAGAAAACGAAAGGAAGCCAAAAAAAAAGTTAAAAAAGAGGGTCAGTACTAGTGTGTAGGCTTTGGCTTTCGATTATGAGTTTGGAATTTTCAAGGGTGATGGAGTTGTGCCTTTGAGAGTTACTGGACCTAGTACTCATGTAAAAAGGGCGAAGAATATTTATTCTCGACAAAATGAGTAAAGTTCACTCTTTTCCATGAGCTTCAAGATAGTTCGCAGAGAGCGATAGTGAGAAGGGACTTGTGTTAATCAAAGGTATGAGGTATATTGGTTTGGGAACTTGCATGTGTTGATTATGGCGGCAGTGTCAGCAAACGGGCTATAGAAGTCATCAAAAAGTGGCTTGTCCGCAGTGACCATACCTAATCAATGCGCCAGTTTATAGCTCAAGCATAAAGGACAGGGCATTGGCTGACTCAGTGTGAAGTCATATCAAGACATATTTCTTTCAAGGACGACTTAAACAGTGCCCGTGATGGTCCCCGATATAAAGAGGACTTTGCAAACTTGGTCTTGCAATCAAAAATCGTTGTCATTTGACTACTCTTTGTCTCAGAGTAAGTCAGTCACTCCAAATACCGGGATAAGACTGTAACAGGGCACCACCAATTCTAAAGGAAGGACGTAAAGACACCATGTCATACTGGACAGACAAAACAATCCCGGTGTTGAACAACCAGACCCTACCGTGAAAGACTTCCTATTTAGTCGTCTAGTTAGAGTCTGGTCGTAAAACAACCGCTGCATGTATCGATCTTTCATAACTCGTCATACCAAGGGTGTGATCCCAGGATAAACAGGCGACACTGACTGATGATGCATTCTGATTAGGTGCAAAACAACTTTCTAGACCTACTGGGGCTTGAATTCAAAGCAACAATACCGCTTGCGTCTGGTTGATCACTGATTTCCTATGAGAGATAAGGGTTTAAAGCTACAAATTCAATGTATAGGGAGGCTACTGCTAGGTATTTATGAAGCAAGAGGCGTTTAGAGGGCCGCAGTGTTTTGAAATCGATGAATCTGACCGGAAATCACCGCTTATCTCTTTGACACTTGATCAACTTTATGCATTATACTCATGCGGAACTGGACAAAACAAAAATCGGCAATGAAAAAGTCTGGACTCCCCCAGTGGTTGACTTGAGGAGAAGTTGGAAACATCCAGACTATTTCTGCCTCTGTTTTGATTAGACTGACGAGTTGCGATTTGAACGCACAGAAACGGAAAGACTGACGACAAGCTCATTGGGTCAGATGGAATGAGCCAAAATGCCTCCACCATCCACGCGGCCATATCATCACAAGTTCTCACTTATATTGACAAGTCGGTGGGTATGTTTGGGTCCTAGCAGAACCCCCTTTTGGAAGAATAGACGTGTTTAACTAACTACAGCAAGTCACTCCATTCAAAGAAACTCAGAGATGGGGATATTTTCTATAAAATTAAGCGGCTCCGCGCTTCGCGGCCCTTATTCCAACGGTCGTGCATAATTGTGCATTACAAACTCATCTCAAGACAAAACAAAGGTTTTCTTCTCTTTCCTTATCTGAAACCATCGAAATCTTTGGCTCACACCTCACCAAAACCAAAAACTCGCAGCTTACAGAAAACAATACTCAAGTAGAAAAATTCCCTTTTCAAAAAATACCCCATTTTTGTACTGTTTGCACTCAAAACCAATGACGGATCGCCAGGGCAGTTTGGCATCGAGGCAAATTTCCGAGTTATCCATCAAGGAAACCTTTCCAGTACTAGACTCGCACGATGTTTATGTGGCTGCTCTGAAGGTGGCAATTCTCAGTCATAGGATGGAGCCACGCTTCCGGCAGCGTGTTATGAAACCCCCCTCTGAACTCACACAAAGTGTGAAGCTCCCTCCAGACACAATTGACAAACTCAAAGAGCGGCTAAAGTCGATTGCTATCAAGATCGACAAGATTCCGATCGATGACCTCACAAGACGAAGTTTTCTTCGTTTCTACGCAGATCTTCTCGATCCTGCCAAGGCCTACGAACGTATAAGTAAGCCCGAGGAACTCGTAGTGCGATTTGTAAGCTGTGCCACCAAAGAAGTGTCGAAATTGGTTTCGGAAAATGAAGTTAGCGCCATTCTGCACACCCAAACGTCAACTTTCATCAATCTCCTCATACAGATTGCCAATAAAGACACAGTTCTTGTCAGTAGTTTGGAACAACTAAAAGGAGGGTACTCTAAACAAACCGATACCTTCACCACTGTAAAGCCATCTTTTAAATTGGAGGAAATGGCACTAGCAGATATGGTGGGGAAGGTGTTTTCAGTAGACAGATCCAAAGTTCAGAAAAATGTTCTAGCTCTGGAGGATTCTGCAACTGAGAAGAACCTCAAGGGGGATTTTCTGCGTATTTTGGATGAGTTGAAAGCGCAAAAAGACACGTTCCCTGAGTTTGTCTCATGGAGAAACTCTGAGCAAAAAGCTGTGTGGGTATTGGTTGAAAAAATGACATCCTCGCCATCTCAAGGAGGAGGTTTCATTCCCTCTGAAAAATACACCTATTTCTATAATTTACTGCTACGTTGTCTTGGTATGCCCGAGACACAACCTTTGGTGAACGAGTGCTGTCGCTTGTGGAGGATTGACAATTACGCAAGAAGCTGTCTGATACTCCATGCGGCCCATGCATCGATTCTGAAAACAGAGGAGGTCGACACTGAACAGACAGAAAGGGTAATAAATGTTTGCAAGCGGCTGTTTGCAGAGTGGGACCCAACCAGGTGGCCAGTACGGTGGAAAGATTCCTGGACTCAGGGTTTGACCACTTCTTACATACAGACCATGTATGGGATACGAGACGGGCTAACGATGGTTTTTAACACCACGAAACCGAAATTTGGTGGGTTCTTGAAGATACTGTCTCTTTTAGAATCAGACCCTTGCTTTCCAGATATCGATTCTTCGCTTTCGATAAAATGGCAGAAAAAGCTTAAGAGAGCACTACTGAGAACATCAGAAGCAAGATACATAACGCTGCTCAGTTCTGTGCCAAGAGACAACTCGCTAGAAGCCGGTCACGTGATTGTTGTTGCTGAGAAGATTGTGGTGGATATTCGGCTTTTACAGAAAAGGTATCCCAGTCCTCTTTTAGGTTTCCTTAACGTGGCTGTTACTTGTGCTCGTTTGATTACTGCCATGTTTGGTGAGGATTCCAAGAATATGATGTCGCATATAAATACCACCACCCCTGGGGAAGCCATTGAAGCGTACAGGTCACTGCGGGAGGTGAGGTCGATCTACACTCAGGTTGAGCGAGTCAAACGGTTCAAGTTTGATTTGGAGGTGTTTTTCCTTCCGTATATAGAAAAGTGGTGCATGGAAACCAATATTTCCGCGCTTGTTCTGCAGAGCGTCAAGGCGGACTCGATGGATCCTGTCGATCTGCAGAATGGAGTGATGAGCTCGACTTGTGTGGTTGACGCCTTTTCCGCCATCAACCAGATCTTTAAGGTTGTCAAGGATCTCAACTGGGAGGATATGTATTCTCTGGCACAGATATGGACTCTTTTACTCAAGTCTGTGTCCCACTCTGTCGATGTATTTTCATCTGCCATGATGGATAGAGTTATTGCCGATTTGAGCGAGGCGGATCCGGAATCAGAAACGTGGTTCTCCACGCTGTCCATGATTGGAAATAAGCCGCTTCCACAGCCTTATAATTTTGTACCGGCTACGTGTATAGCTGTAAACAACCTGGAAGCCATGCTTCGCAATGCTGCCATGCTGGAAGAGATGGTTGATCCGGACATTCTGTCAAAGGTTCTGTCTCTGAACTCTCCCACCTCTCATACGCACGTTTTCACAATTCGCATCTTGCGGGCAGAAAACCTCCGAACAGTGAATGGGCGACTGTGTAACCCGTACTGCACTCTAGCAGACGGGAAAACCAGGGCTCGCATTGCCAGAACTCGAACCCTGGAAAAAGACGACAACCCCACTTGGGATGAAGAGTTTGAGATGTCCTGCAACGATGCTACCCTTTCGGCAACCGTGTGGGACGGGCGTGGCATGTCGCACGACATCTGTGGTCGCGGTTTACTGGCACTGAGTCCGTCACAGTTTATCGACGGAGTTCCGCGGATGGTTTCTGTGGACCTCGACATACAGGGCAAGGTTTTTTTCGAGGTTATCATGGAATCCGAAAGAGACGATCCGCTTTTTTGCATTGGGAAAGTGAATCGCACTCTGACTCGTACGAGAGATCGAGCTGTGAAACTCATCGTTACAAAGTTCTCGACTTTTATTCACTTTTCTTTCAGCAGGCCTAACCTTAAAACCTGTGGGAATGGAGCCAAACAGCTCACGAAGCAGGAGGCGTGCGAAGCCATGGTTCCTCTTTTTGACTACCTAAACTCGACTCTGTCAGTTCTTGCCAGTTCACTGACTCCCACGCTGCTCATAAAAGTGATGCTTCAAGCGTGGGAAGTTGTGCTTGCAGCTGCTAGTACACTTCTCCTTCCCAAACTTTCCTCTGCCAAGTTTGCGTCCGCCAATGCGACCCGCTCCTCTTGGCAGGACACGGTATCGTCTGCCATAACCGGTCACGGGTCTGTGCCTGGGTTTGGAAAGCCTCTCACAAGGTCAGAGGTTGACTGTGTGTTCCTGTGGCTTGACTCTTTATGTGAATTTTTCCACAATCAGGGAGAAGGCCCTCCTTTGCAGGAACTGGAAAACTTTACATTCCAGCAGTTGCAGCAGATCCCCAAGTACTACGACTGGGAGGTTTCAAAACTCAAGGAAGAGGTGAATAACTTGACTCCAGACAGTCTTAAGAGTATCAATGGACGAGATTACGGAACGGGTCCCGTGAGGAAAAAGACTATAGTTTCGCAGGGTTCCAAGGCTAACAGAAGGAGAGCCACAGAAGCGGAAGAAGAGATCAAAAGGGATCCGGCAGTGGCGAGAGCTGCTTTTGAAAATGTGGTTTTGCGGATCCTACTCACCAGAAATGAGAGTTCCTACGTGGCGGAGAGGCTGGATCAAAAGGAGCATTTCGCAAGCAGTATCAGTGCAGAGGCGTTTTCCAAGTGGGTTTTGAAAGATAAAAAGGGGAGTTGAGATGTCAGAAAGAGCGATTGTGTGAGAAGGTTTTAACTGTGGTTTGTTGATTTGAGAGCCAACAAAGACCGATGGACGTAAAAGGAGCTACTGGAGGAGCCACAGAAGCAGCTGTTTTCGAATTTATCATCGGAAACCCTTCCTTGGGTTCATTTCATGACTGAAATTCCGTCTCACAAACTTTTCCCAAAAGGATTCAGTCATCTACGATAAACCAACACCTAATACCACCTGTTGGAATGCATAGCATAAAAAATTTCAAGGTTTGTGTGTCTGAACCGCTTCCAAAAGTTCAAAATTCTTACGCTTTAGTGTGAGAGTGAGATGCTCCATCCAGACATTCTGCGTGCAAAACAAAATCCAGGTCACTCACACAATGGAAGATGACGGTTGGGACTTGTCGTACCCGTCTTCTATAGAATCCGAATCGCCCAGAAAACCGCACCCGATGATTCTAGACCCTATGGTTGAGGATGAAACCAAATTGGTCCCCACTAGGTGAGTTTCTCTGGACTTATCATCAAACTAACCACAGCCATGTTGCTCTTCCTGAAAGCGCCTCCATTGCGTCATCGATTTCTGAAGTTCTTGGACCGGCGGCAGTAATTACAAAAGCCTCTCCGGCAGACCCACTGACAACCTGTGAAGATGTATCATCTGTAGGGCCTAATTACGATACCAAAACTGGGAAGGAGAATTCATCCGAATCAGACCAAACCACTCCACAAAGAGCGATTGAGTCTTCTGAAAAGATGCTGTCGTATCGCAGAGGGAGAAGAAGCGTTACTGACCCTTTATCTCCTTTGCAATCTCCTCGTTTATCGTATGACAAAAACCTCTACATCGAGGAAACGTATATGGACACGCACCACCACTATGCCACTTTAAAGCGTAATGCCACCTTCCACGAGCTTTTCGACGAGATCCCCATGGAAGAACGGCTTTTGGACGATTTCTCCTGCGCCCTCAGTAGAGAAATCCTCCTACAGGGCCGTCTGTATGTGTCTGAGCATTACGTATGCTTCAATTCCAATCTCCTCGGGTGGGTGACTTCGCTGGTAGTTTCTCACGACGACATCATCGGCTTCGAGAAGAAAAACACCGCTGGACTCTTCCCCAACGGCATAACGATAGAAACAAGCAACAACAAACATATCTTTGCCAGCTTTGTTTCGCGTGACCCAACGTTTAACTTTCTCGAAACGATTTGGTCCAAGTCTGTGGCCACCAGCAGAGCCAACAACGAGTCTCATAGAGGTGTGGACCTCGACTTGACAAACGGGCCTCATCCCTCTGATGACAACGATACTTTGAGTGTCCAACAGCAGCAGGAGCTTAAGGACATGATCCTTTCTGTAGATAGCGACTCGGACTCGTCTGGAACGGTTTCGCAAAAGTCCTTCTTCAACCTAGGCCCAGAATCTCACGCGCCCACCAGTGTACCGTATAACTATGCTAACGAGACTGAGCTTATCTCAAAGCAGTTAAGCGTCCCTCCAGGACTCGTCTTTGACGTTCTGTTTGGCGAGAATACCCAGTTTCATCAGTACATAATGGAGCTGGGAAAGGGATCCCAATTCAGTGAGTATTCCAAGTTCTTGGACGACAAAAGAGAGTTTTCCTACACAAAGGAGTTAGGCTACTCAATCGGGCCTAAAAGCACAAAGTGTGTTGTTACTGAAATTATCGAGAAACTCGATTTCAATTCCTCCTGCGTCATCCTCACAAAGACAAAGACACCTGACGTTCCTTCAGGAGACTCCTTCAGTGTTAATACGCGTTACGTAATGGCGTGGGGCCCAGAAAACTCCACACAGCTCCAGATCGGCTACTTTGTCGAGTGGACAGGCAGGTCCTGGATCAAGTCGATGATTGAAAAGTCGGTTCTGCAGGGCCAAAAAGAGGCTTCTGTCCTTTTAATCGAAAAACTAGAAGAGAAACTGCAAGAGATAACACTTAAACCTATCAAAGAGGTTGAGGAGGTTGTTGAGGGGGAAAAAGAACTACCAGCAGTCCCACTGAGAGGACCCACGTTTTACGACAGGGTGTCAAAAGAGGTGGACTATCGGGTTGTGGCTTTTGTTCTCATTTTTGTTTTGCAGTTGTGGATCTTGGTCGAGCTTAGACAGATTAAAAGCATGGTGAATGCTTGAATCGTCGGAAACATCTTTCAAAAGACTATTTCTGATATATCCCTTCTTTGGATATTGAAGGGCATCACTGACTCTGTGTTTTCGGTGTCGTTTACTCACTGCATAAACCTTTGAATAAATGAAGAAGAGAAGCTCTTACCGTCCTCTGTGATGTTTCTTGGAGGCTGGCACTGAGAGGATGTCTTTCAAGGAGGCTTCAATGAGCTTAGAAAAGAAGTAGATGTGGTTTCTTTCTTTTTGTTAAAATTCTCGATTGGCTGTCAATTATCCCGAACCAGACAAACATTCAATCAACTGCCCTAATGTGCCTTCATCCTGGTATCTCCAAATACGGATTTTCGAAAGGTTTCCAGGGCAGAGTTAGCCAACTGCTATAAAGTCTTCTTGTCACAGGAAAAAAGTGACCATTTACTTGAACATATCTGGTAATCATTGACAAGGCACCTTTGAAAAGAGAAAAACGACAAGGAGATTCTCAAGCGATGACATGTTCAAGCTATCAGAAGAAAAGTAGAATTTTTCTATTAAAATGCCCAATATGATTTGCGTCTTTATTGAATGTTAGAAACATAAGTGTATTGTATTCACCTTACAGGATTCCCAACATGGTGAAGTCATTTGAACTACAGGAAAAGTCATATCCTTCAAGTGGAATAGTACTGGCCAGCAAGCCTCTCTATAGAAGCTATTTATCCCCTCTGGCGACTGTCCAAGCCACATGCATCACAAGTCAGCTTCTTCTACCAAGACTCAGTACATTGCTATCTTGTGATCAATCGTAAGCGTCTCGCGAGAGGTGATAGGGAAAGCGAAGAAACAATCGCAAGAGGACAAGGTATTTCTATCGCCCCAAACCACTATATTCTGATTTGGTTAGGAACTGTTTTGTTGATGAAATCATTGAATCGACTTTCAGTTCAGAGGAGTGACTGGATTCATTCAACAGTTTGAGTTTTAAGGCTCAGAAATAACACATAGAATGTGGCTGATCTTTTAAACAATACTCTATGGAGGCGAAGCTATTAACTCACGACAGATAAGTCTGGACGGTTCTGTCCGGGATAGAAAGTGTACCCATACCTTGATATTCAAAGACTTGGATTTGTATCTTGAGCTACCCCTTTTGGCTGGATCAAATCTCCTGCCCACTCTTTCCTGACCAAGCTGTGAGATAGATGTACACAAGTACACGTTGTAGCGTCAAAACGCCAAAACGGTTTCACGTTGGAAAACTAACTATAAATAAAGCTTTTTCTATAATGTTGAAGACAGCTTATTACACCAATAACCATTCCAAAGGATGACCTCTGAACTCGCTAGTGCCCTAAATGACCCCGATGTCAGGTCCAACCTAGCTGGTTTCTCTTACAAACTCTATGTTGGATCGGATTAGATTCCGCACACTTGAGACAGCCATTTTCATCTCTTTGCAATGCTCTGTCACTCCTGAGACAAGCTCTTTGTTATAACTTTCTCCTTAATTGTAGTGGGGTCTTCGCAATCGGACTTTAAGGGACTTACAACTAAAAACTGTAGGCTTAGGTGTCAAGTCATGCAATCGAAAGGTGCGGCAGGATCAATCTGAAAAAAAAAAGCCATAGACTGACGAAACTTTTTCATCCGACATCATACTAACCATATTTGAAAAGAAGAAAAGTGATCAGGGTCTGTCGTCCTCGGAACATTCTTTAATTTTATCTTTTCAAAAATGTTGATCAATATCTTTATGCTGTTTGGAATTTCACTTAAAGAGATCAGATCTTGATTCAACCTTGTAAAGGATGTCGCGCCAGATCGGATCTAAAAAAGTTGGTGATATTCACAGGACAGCATTTCTTGAATCTGGTTTTTCGGCTGCGACTTTTAGACAAGCCTGGTTCTGACAGGAAAGGTTTGCCCATTTCAAGGTGTCTATACCTTTTGATGTCAAAGCACATACATTACAGATAAAAAGATGGCAGCAGCAAGTGGTTGAGCCCACTTAAAGAATGTGAGAGTGAAGAATCAGGAATGGCTGATTTGAACTTGGGAAATCTCAAACCCCCGATAGGAGGGATCTAGATTAGGTTCAAGAAATCTGATTTGATCACTTGATGAGCTCAACAAAGGAGAACTTTACTCTTGACTAGATTCTTAATACTTTGAGTCTCACTCAGTCCCTGCAAAGACCGAAGACCTCTGGTAGGAAACTGTAAACTATGATGAAACTTGCATGGGCACCTGCAACCAAGAATATCAAAGTATTCTCCCTTGAGACGGTTGCAGCTCATCCGGAAAACACCAGGAGTGTATGTCGTTATTGTAACGACAGTCTGAAGGCGGACAGAATTTCGTATACATCATTTCGACCTTTCAAGAAGGTTTTTACACGTAAAATTGACCTTATAAAAAGAAAAAGATATCCAAAAATATCATCTGCTCTGTCGGGTCGAGATGAAAGTCTTCACATATGAATGAATGCGAGAGTTTATAACACCTTTTGTGGCAAGCGGACATCACCGTTTTTTTCCATATATATATATATATATTCTCACGAATCACTCCACATAGAAAATGTCTATTCAGAGAGTCTGGGCAATTCGGCGAAGCTTGTACCGGTTTTCTCGATTGACAATGCCGCATTACAGACGATGTTACTCTTCACAAGATCAGCACATTTCGCGAGATCCGAAAAAGGAGATCAACTCTGACAAACAGAATAGAACGGCAAATTTGGGTTCTATGGTTGACAGCATAAGGGAGCGTATTCCTAACATTCTTCACAAATCTTTGCCTTCGGAAATGCTCGATAATGATGTCATGCTTGCAATATGTCCAATTTCTCATCCATTTATACCACTTTTAAAGGGTCAGCTATCGTATTTCACAGCTTGCAAGACCCTACAATTAATAATGAATCACTTTGTCTTGAACAGCAAAACAAATTTGCATATATATAAACTTGAAGTTTTCCGACCGGCTGGAACTGGTATGAGCGATGAGGAAATCTTTGATGAGCATTCTAGATCGTTCCATGACTTCCAGAAGTCTCCCCAGTACGGGATCTTTCCCATGTCTACCAAGGTCATTGTGAAATGGCGGACTTGCGATGCTAATTGCGATCATCATCAGGTTAAAAGTGGAAGAGATAAGTCGATCGATCTGAGTCCACTTTTATTTTTAAATTTTTCAAATACCACAACTAACGGATTGATTAAAATGATAAACTCATTGGCCAATTCTACCACTGAGGGCCATAATGCGGTTCATGGTGTATTCATTTTCGAACTCAACTCCAATCACGACGCCATCAAGGTGCATACCATTGAGACGCTTGAACTGATTCAGCAGCCCGATATGAACGAGGCAATGCTGGCAAGGTGACAAAAAGGTAATAAACGGATTTTAATGCGGTGGGTTTTCTTTTCTAAAATGCTCAATTACACTGGAAAGGCTGGTATCAAATGGCATTCGAAGCTGTGTGATTCCTAAGTGGGTATTGCATCAAATGACGAAATGATGTCGAGTGAATGTACTGATCCACATTGACTAAGAACCTCAAAATCATTGACAGGCTTATACGGTGTGTGGGACAAAGTCTCTCTGTGGTGCATCAGCGTTTTTTTTTTTTTTTACTAAAAGTTCCATTAATAAATATACAACATAATCATATATCTCTCAACGTACTCGTGTTGTATTGGAATCGATCGACCAAAAATTCGATACCATGCCAGATGGTATTTG
>JAKTTA010000195.1:13111-30635 GCA_030580415.1 Citeromyces nyonsensis
GAGTCCACTTTTATTTTTAAATTTTTCAAATACCACAACTAACGGATTGATTAAAATGATAAACTCATTGGCCAATTCTACCACTGAGGGCCATAATGCGGTTCATGGTGTATTCATTTTCGAACTCAACTCCAATCACGACGCCATCAAGGTGCATACCATTGAGACGCTTGAACTGATTCAGCAGCCCGATATGAACGAGGCAATGCTGGCAAGGTGACAAAAAGGTAATAAACGGATTTTAATGCGGTGGGTTTTCTTTTCTAAAATGCTCAATTACACTGGAAAGGCTGGTATCAAATGGCATTCGAAGCTGTGTGATTCCTAAGTGGGTATTGCATCAAATGACGAAATGATGTCGAGTGAATGTACTGATCCACATTGACTAAGAACCTCAAAATCATTGACAGGCTTATACGGTGTGTGGGACAAAGTCTCTCTGTGGTGCATCAGCGTTTGCGTTGTCAGAAAATGACAATTATATCTTCTGCTTGTCTAGAAAAGGGTGACGAAGATTTTGCACATTCATTTTTTCAAATGATCATTGGAGCAGGGTCTTGCTTCTACTTTCAGGCACCATTTACTTGATATATAAGTTGCAGTGTGATTGTCATTCTTCTTCGGGGGACACAAAAACAGTTCTCTCGGTTAAAGAAAATGTTCCTGGTACTTATACGCTGCATAGTAAAAGATGAGGTAGGTAAGCACTATAGCGGGATGAGCCCTATGAATTCTCTTCGACAGGAATGACACTTCTGAGAGAGCCTGAAAGGTTAATAGAAAAAATGGACCAGAAAAAGCAATGGCTGCTTGCGTTGATGGGTATGGCATCATATATTTTTTGGTTTCATGCAGCATGTTTCAATTTTGATCTCTATCCGCTTGAGCAGATGGTGTCTAAAGTAACAGCTGTTGTTGATTTGATTTCCTTTTTTAAAATACCCGGAGGGCGACTGTAGGACGGGAATGATTCATACCAGCAATCAGACTAGACAGCGAGACATTGGATTCTTAAGTGGACTATACTTCTCAAATATAAGGCCTAGCTATTAGTTTTGATCATCTTGACAGTAAAAGCCTTCAGTATAAACCAAAGAAAAAAGATGGAATACAATAGACATCTATGTCTGAATGCGACAAAGGATATGGCTTGGTGGATCGGAAGCTCCCATTTCAAGCAAATAGAATGCAAATCGTAGTGACGTGAACCTGTATCCACAAAGGATCAAGAAGCCAAGATATGACATTCGAGATATATATCCACCTTGAAACTTTGAGCTAGATCGAAAAATGAAGAAAGGAATTTCAACATGCAATACCTATAAAGAACTTGATGGTGTTAATAATAGAAAATAGTGGGCGAGTACGATCGAGAGGGGGCAGTCGGCATCAACACTGAGTTCCTCTCCAAAGCTATCTGTTCTCTTCAACGGCCAGTCAAACGATCACATCAAGCAGCAGTTCTGGAGACAGAATCTTGAAAAAAAATCGTCTTTTCCGCTTCGCTTCAAAGACTCGCAAAGACTCACATGTTTTACAACCAGTGCATTCAAAAAAAAGTATATAAATCTCATGCATCCAATGACTAATACCAATCAAAACCATTCACCGTTTTCATATATTCGTAATCCGTAACGTGAGCCTCTGCCTTCATCGGCTCACCGCTATTAGCGGGTCTCTTGACCCAAGTGTCGTCAGCGTCAAACCACGACATGCCGCCGTTCAAAAGTTCGTTGTTGTACGACTGTTGCAAACTGTTTTCAGTGTAAACAGAATGAACCAGAGATGGAGGCAGTGAACTCAGTGGAACCATGTTTGCCGAGCCAGAAATTGGAATAGGCTCACTTGCACAGTTGACAAGGGAAGTGGAATCCACATTCTCATCAAAGGGTCCCATTGTTGAGACACACGGTTTGGACTGTTCAACCGCATTGCCCTCCATCTCAAACATAAAATCGTCCTCGTAGCTCACTTCTACGCTCGAGTTACACAGAGTTTCAATCTGGTACTCCTGAGTGTAGGTGAAGCCAATTTTGGAAGCCTCGTCAAGTTGCGCAATGCACTTGTTCAAGTCTCTTGACCGAGGTTCCAAACACAGCAAGTTGTTTACAATTGCTGTAAAAGTTCTTCTTGTCATGTCTGGGTAGTAGTCCAACAAAACAGAAGGGTCTTCTGAAAAGACTGCAAAATTCGCATCCTTTTCGTAGCTCGCCTTTCTGAAGGGACATTTGCCAAACAAAGTGAACAAGATAGTGATTCCAAACGACCAAAAGTCCGCCAGTTTGGCATCGTACGTAAGTCCTTTAGTGTCGTTGTACTGAATAGCCTCAGGAGGCATGTACTTTTCGGTACCAACGTTGAAATCGGTACTGTTACGTTGGCGGGTGGAAAGCCCCCAGTCGCACAATTTGATTTCGCCTGTCTTCATCAACAGCACGTTTTCTGGCTTAATGTCGCGGTGGTAAACCCCGAGGGAATGAGCATACTGCACAACTTTGGCCAGAGAACTACACATTCTGGCAACCATCATTGGGTGGTTCATCACCTCGTCGTGAGAATGGTGAACCTTGTCGTAGAGATCGCCATCGTCGCAGAATTCCAAAACAAGCACAATGTACTTTTTGGTGTCAAAACAGTCCAAGAGCTGGCAGATGTTTGGATGTTTCCCCAGCTTCCGTAAGACCGAAATTTCGTGTCTGGCCATATTGGAGACTCCTGGAATAGATTTCTTCATCGACTTGATGGCGTACTTGTGGTTGGACGAGTCTGTGGCCAGACAAACTTTGCCAAAGGAGCCTGTTTGAATTTGCTTGACAAACTTGTACTTGTTGCCAAGAAGCGCGCCTCTTTCAAACGCTTTGTATTCGTCCATGGTGGATCCCAGCTGACTGGAGAGGGATGAAATTAGATTGGAAGTGTCAACTGATGCTGTGGCCATGATAGAGAGAGAATGCCGAACGTAACACAAATGCAACTGAAATGGAGATATTCCCTTTTAAAGTTAAAGAATGGTCAGCACCGAAGGGAGATGTGGTTTTTTTTTTGTTTTTTTGGGTTTTGGAGCCTTTTATTTGTTGGTGGGTTTTTAAAGTGGCAGACGCTGCTTATATACCGCAGCTGACTCACTGTTCCTAATCGGGTAATGATGTGACACACGCAGCAAATTGCAGAAGATTCGAGAATATACGCCACCTGTGGCTGCGCACCCGTGCATATGGCAGACGCAGCCACGCGTTCTGATTGGCTCGGCGGTCCGAGGTTCTAGATTAGATCACGCAAGTTCATGCGGGGATCACGATAACGGCTTTATTTATTGACTACTAGTACTTCTCGCCTGTTATGCCTACAGCTGCTATGGCGAAAGCTATCCACGATATTGCTGAAGCCACACTGTAGCCATTTTTCAGACCCTCCATATTGTTTCTTGCCTCGTTGCGCTTAATGCTCAGCTCCACTTCGTGTTCCACAGCTCCCGCGGCATCCTCCTCCTCCGAGCGCACTTCCCCGTAAACAGAATCATCGAGCGGAGAAACCTCCTGCGTCTTTTGTTTGGAGGGCTTTTGAGGAGAAAACTTTATCCTAAGCGTATTCTGCTCCCTGGGTACAGCTGTCAAGGCGTACGCTAGTAAAGTGACGGGGAATCCCAATGCGGCGTAAACCAAATACGGATGTTTACCGCGAGAAGCCGATTTAGTGAATGCCGTGAAAAATAACCATGAGGAAAGCGATCCAAATCCGCAAAGTGCCACTCTAGTTACGTTTACCAGCTTTTGAAATTTTCCTGCGAATGTGGTTTGATCGTATTGCACCAGTTCCTGCAATTGCGAGACGCCGTAAAAAGCACTCAAAGATAAAACACTTGAAACTGCTCCAAGCGATAGTATTCCTCCAACTTTGATTAAAGTAATGCACCTGCCCATCTTTGTATTTGCGTGGTGTAGGGGTGGAGTCTTTCCTCTGTCTCTCTCAAAGGTGTATGGGTGTGGAAGTGGCAGTTCTAGATGAGGGACATTATTGGGACAGGGAATTCACTTTAAGAGATCTGGACTAAATCTCAGCCCTTTCTCAAGTTTACATCTTTCGAGATGAGATCAGATTCGGGGGATATGGAGCCCTTTAGTTCTACTCATTGAAAGATGAAGGTGCTTATCACTTGCACCTGATATTGTTTGTACCATCTGCAAGATATTCATCGGGTATTGCATTCTTGTTTTTGAGCCGAGTTGACCTACAGATCCGCGCTCCAGGCTGTGCAAGCTGTGGGACTGAATGCATGCTCCGAAAAGGTAAATAACTTGTAGTGTAAGCTACAGCTCGTACACCCGCATGATGGAAATAATTCACTCAAGTAAAATACCTCAATGAGGTTATTGTGATGTCATTTCATGTTTCATTGCGTCTTGACTTTTATGAGGTCTCCTTTCATGTGGTATGTGGATGTGGCTATGTTCATAGTGACGTACTGCGCCTGCCTCAGTCTCTCTTCTGTTACACTGTTTGACACATCTTTGCAACTGAGGGGTCAATTGGGCAAACGAATGCAGAAGTTGCCAGATTAGTTCCCACGGTGTTTTCTAGAAAGCTGGGCAGAGCTTCGTCGGACACAGCTCAACTCATGAGAATGATTGATAACGGCAATACTCACATGAACCTTGCGTTGTGTGTTAGACAAATGTATCACTTTCTTTAGGTCAGCGCTCCTGCAGATATTGTTGTCTGGTGCAACCAAGGGCAATCTTTGCGGGAAAGTGGCTCACTTTTGAAGCCAAAATTTAAACTGCTCCGATAGCCCTGCTTAATTGTAGGGTTGTGTTTTTCTGTAAAGGAGGCCATATGCTTGAGAATCACAACTTTTCAAAAAGTTGCGAGACGCAGTCGATTGAAGCTACCGAAACACCCATTGACTTCAAAAGTCTTACGAAAAGTTCATGGGCATGTTCTTGTTTGACGATCCATTCTTGGCGGTCCATGGTTGATTATCAGATCAAAAACCCAGGAGATCCATATGGGTCTAACAGCTGCGTGGGCTGTTTAAACTAACCACGATGAATGATAAGGCTGTCGGTTAAGCTTATGTAGCTTCTCCAATTTTGACTGCAGGTCACCTGATCCCGAAGGTTAAAGCCCGAAGCATGTGCCATTGAAAAGAATCTATGACTGCTAATGTAGAGCTAAATCTGAGATTTTGAGGTTGCCTCACTTTGTCATCCGGAAGTACACTTGTCTTCGAAGATGATGCAATTGCTTGTGTGCCCTGAGTCGCGCTCAAGGTCTCTCACCCTCACTCAAACCAGAGTTTTTTGTTTTGCCTTCATCAAGGCTCTATTTATCGAAGAATCCATCTTTACTCGGGGCGTAAGAATGGATGAGTAAGGAAAATCAGTCTTAGGTTTGTTTCAGACTTTTCGGCCCGTTTCTTTAAATCTCTTTCTCAGGAACTAAGAAGCAAAATTATCCCCACCCTCTTATCCTAATCAGAGTATAAGGAAGTTTTCAGGTTGTTCATTTTGTCCCCTTCATATAGACTACCAGGACCGTGAAATGTAAAAGAATCTAGGCTCACAAATGCTTCATCTAGATATTTTCACAAGCCACATCCGTCTTGAAGAGAACGGCGCAAATTACACTGACTAGAGATCATTGAAATAAAAGCCCCTTTTGCGCCTTCAAGTCTTCATCGTACTCAATGGGAGGGTGTATAACAGTCATTTCGCATTATGGAAAAGAGAGGCACCGAGATTATGCTACTCAGAAATCATTTCTGTGAGCTGAACGCATTATTCCAGATTCCACAGAACACAAGGCTGGAATCATACACTATCCCGACGGAAATAGTCAAAGAATCAATTGAGTTGCAATCTCTCTTTTATGATAATCTCGCAGTCAAACTACCGGAGATGGAGAAAGCGGTTGACATGCTCTGCCTCTGCATAGACTCTTTGAGCATCTCCCCACGTACATCCTCACACCCCACATGACTCACCTCTTTCCTCCTCACACCTCCTACACCCATTCAGTGTAAGTTTCCTCCTTGCGGGCGTAATTCTCATACCGTGTGACTACTGTTTAAATATTTGAAAAATTTCACACCCTGATTTTTTTCTTTTCCTACCACCACTACAAATGTCTATCAGAAACGCATCTATTCGCCTTGCTCGCATTGCGGGTGCCCGTGCTGCTGCTGCTCCAGCCAAGCGTGCCTTTTCCGCTATTGCCAGACCCACCGTTGCCAGAGCTACTGCCATCGCTCCTGCCATCCGTGGTGTCAAGACCATCAACTTTGGTGGTACTGAGGAAGTTGTGCACGAGCGTGCCGACTGGCCAAGAGAGAAGCTTCTTGAGTACTTCAAGAACGACACCATGGCCTTGATCGGCTACGGATCCCAGGGTTACGGCCAGGGTCTTAACCTGCGTGACAACGGTCTTAACGTTATCATCGGTGTCAGAAAGAACGGTGCGTCATGGAAGGCTGCCATCGAGGACGGATGGGTCCCAGGCGAGAACCTGTTTGAAGTCACTGAGGCCATCAACAAGGGAACTATCATCATGAACCTTTTGTCCGATGCTGCTCAGTCCGAGACATGGCCAACTGTGGCTCCTCTGTTGACCGAGGGAAAGACCTTGTACTTTGCTCACGGTTTCTCCCCAGTTTTCAAAGACCTTACTCACGTAACCCCACCAAAGAACATTGACGTTATTCTGGCTGCTCCAAAGGGATCTGGTAGAACTGTCAGATCTCTTTTCAAGGAGGGACGTGGTATCAACTCTTCCTACGCCGTGTGGAACGATGTCACCGGTAAGGCCGAGGAGAAGGCTATTGCTATGGCCGTTGCCGTCGGTTCCGGTTACGTCTACCAAACCACCTTTGAGAAGGAGGTCAACTCTGACTTGTACGGAGAGCGTGGATGTCTTATGGGTGGAATCCACGGTATGTTCCTCGCCCAGTACGAGGTTCTCAGAGAAAACGGACACTCGCCATCTGAGGCTTTCAACGAGACTGTCGAGGAAGCTACCCAGTCTTTGTACCCTCTGATTGGTAAGTACGGAATGGACTACATGTACGACGCCTGCT
Organism: Citeromyces nyonsensis; assembly: GCA_030580415.1. Taxonomy (NCBI): domain Eukaryota; kingdom Fungi; phylum Ascomycota; class Pichiomycetes; order Pichiales; family Pichiaceae; genus Citeromyces; species Citeromyces nyonsensis. The sequence goes on from JAKTTA010000195.1 coordinate 20,184, forward strand.
CCACCACCGCCAGACGTGGTGCTTTGGACTGGTACCCAGTCTTCAAGAAGGCCCTCAAGCCAGTCTTCAACGACTTGTACGAGTCTGTCAAGAACGGTACCGAAACCCAGAGATCTCTTGACTTCAACGGTGCTGCCGACTACAGATCTAAGCTCGAGGAGGAACTTGTCACCATCAGAAACATGGAGATCTGGAGAGTTGGAAAGGAGGTGAGAAAACTTCGCCCAGAAAACCAGTAGGTTTTCTAAACTACTCCCTCAGTTATGGTCACGAATGACTTGACGAAAATTTGACTAATATTTATTGCATAGGCTGTGTTTAATGAAGAAACAGGCTGTAAAATGAATTGTAGTTTTTATGTTGTTGTTTTATAATGCGGTACATCCGTACATTTATGTGGTGGGGGCTACTGTCATATGATAATCCTTCGGTACGACGTCAGAGGGCATTCTGCTTCTCGCGCTACATATCGAAGCTCATGATCTCCTACGGACTACCTCTGGAGTAATTATGATACATAACGTTGACTATGCAGCTTATCAACTTTGTGAGGGAAAGCGTCGCAGAGACGCATCATAGATCAGTCAAACGATATATGCCACTCTATTTTGTCTCAGCAGCAGGCAAGCACACTTCATAAGGGATGCATCTGTGATGAGTGATCTGAAGTTGCAATTGAGAGCGATGCCGAAGACCCCAGCTTTAGTCTCTGGGATTTGTTCTCAATTGGCGTCCCCGGTTGGTTGGTCTGGCTGTGACACGATGAAATCAGACCATCTACCTTTAAGCCCGGGTCCCGACTAACTGTGAATTCTTGAAGATGAATGAACGCCACGCAGCCTTAAATAGGATCAAGTCTTGCCTATTCTCCTACTTCTTTTACCTTTACAAGTGGAAGACCTCCTTTCAGATCTTTGCTCGCATTCTGACTTTTCTGTCTATCGTATGTTTTGTCGTATACGGTAGACGTATATATCGGGAAGCGACGACGAATGGGGAAAAAGATCTACCGATCATGTAGAAAAATACTTTTAAATACTTTTAAAACTTATCAGTTGCCCATTACGCGGTGCTGGTAAAGTCAAGAGGCGACTAAGTTTGAAGCAGGTCACAATATGCATTTAATGCTAGCTGGTCAGAAATTCATTCTCTTAGAACATTTCTCCCTACACCCATCTGAAAAGGCTCTGATATTCTAGACCAAGTTTGTCAGGTTGAAACAATACTGATGGCGGACGTATCTTATCGGGCATGCTGTATAGATGATTTTACGGCAAGATCGTTAAAGTGTGATTTTATCATCCTTTATGCTCACTTCTGTCTTGTGCCGATAGATGTGACTGCCATCAAGGATCTCGATGTGTTTGTGACGATAGATATGGATTCTACTCACTCGGTCGAGACTTTGTTTTCTGCCGAGTCTACTCTGGCTCTTTTTGGCCCAATTCAATTCAATCCAACGATACACGGCGTAAATCTTGAGGGCGACAAAAAGCGGTCTCGCATCATTACGCCTCAGGCTAATCCTCTTTCAAAGGGAGACGTATTCGGTTGCACTTCTGCCAGGCTCACAAATGTAGATGCGATGGTTTACATAGGCGATGGAAGGTTCCACCTGCAGTCTGCAATCAGAAGACTATGGTTCAGGCAAGGGAAGATGCTGTGGGTGCTGCTGGTAAGGTACAAATCGTGGGGCTTATTTCGGATGTTCTGGGACGTCAGGGGTCAACTGGAACGCTGATAACTTGGAACAAAGTACGACCGGAAAAACAATCATAAAGATCTTTGTGTCCCAGATATTTCCTTTAAAACTGGCCATGTTTGACACTATAAACTTTTTCGTGCAAGTTGCATGTCCGCGGTTGTCGATATACTGGGGGTTTGCCTTCAATAAGCCAATTCTGACTTCTTATGGAGCAATGCTTTCAATGGAAAGAGACGTAAAGTGGACCGAGGAGTACTACCCCATGGATAACTATTCCTTCGAGGGCTGTGGCAGGGGAAAAGTGCCTACAAGAAGTTAGGGTGCAGCAGTGTGAGAAGACGAAGATGCTGTTGAATTGGACTTGGTAATCTTTTCATGAAGGAGAGTTGTAAATGAATCATTTTCAGTCACATTTTCACTTCATTACTCGGCAACCTATTCAGCTGCATATCTGCGCTCACTCAAAAGAGAATGGCCCACAACGTTCCATTGCATCAGCCTGTACCTTTCACGATTATCCTCTCACTGAGACTTTGATCCTGATGGTTAGATTGATCTCATCGTCAACAAGCAGTTACGACAGGTGTTAATACGACTTGGGTACAGTATCTGGGATTTTTTAAACTGGTTGGAGCCTACTAAATCGATTATTGCCATGAGACTCTCATGAACATTTAGTTGACCAGCCAATTCAGCCACGTTCAAGCCAACGCAGGTCTGATTATCATTACGCTGACTGGAAGCTTTCACGTGTTTTCTCGGGCACGTCATCTTGATGCATCTGCAATTCCGGGAGAACGACCTTCGATAGAAGGCTCAATATGGTGAACCGTGACGGCACACTATCCGTGGAGCAACTCGAGGATGTCATAGAGATCAAAAAAGAAAGTCAGCCGGACCACCGGTCTGAAATGGCTTGATATTGACTGGCGTAGGACTCACGGGTGGGGTTTTCATACGATTCACGTAAATGAATTGATGGTTTGACTAGGGATGAATTAATTACCAAGGCTATATCAAGTGTCATGGCCTGAAGTGGCTGATGCTATAAAACCGTTCTACATATGACATGCAAGGCAGACTGCTATCCAGCGGTGACATGAATGGAGGCAATGCAAGGGCCCCTTTCAGAGTCTCACCGCATACTCTCGATTTACAGCCCGTCCTCAGAAGATGGCACCTGTCGAGACAAAGGAAAATTTCTCAGGAGGTGTGGCTCCTCCTTGTGACTTTACAAGTTTTAGTGTACCGAAAATGGGATTTGCGGGACACCCTCAAAGACTGAACTGGAGATGAAACTCTTATGGAGAGAAAAGAGAGGTAAACGCCACCAACTCAGCCCCAGTTGACGCCGAATTACCCCTTTTGGCAATTTCTCGATTTTGTGGCTGAATCTTGAACCCCGAAACTCCAGCAGGTCACGTGCTATGGAATAATTGAGGATCCGCGATTATAAAAACAGCGATATTTCCCCACCAAATCGCGGCAATGTCTATTCCAAAACCCTCAGACTCTACCTTAAGACTCGGCTCTATCGCGCCTGATTTCCAAGCGGAAACTTCCAACGGGCCAATCTCTTTCCACGACTACATTGGTGACAAGTGGGTAGTATTTTTTTCGCATCCTGATGATTTTACTCCAGTTTGCACAACTGAGCTAGGAGCTTTTGCCAAGCTTGAGCCAGAATTCACAAAGAGAAATACAAAACTCATTGGGTTGTCTGCCAATGGAACCGAGTCCCACAAGGCGTGGATCAAGGATATCGATGAAATTACAGGCTCCAACTTGAAATTCCCTATTGTTTCCGACCCAAAGCGTGAGGTTGCCCTGGCATACGACATGATTGACTTTCAAGACGCTACAAACGTTGACGATAAGGGCGTTCAACTAACTATTAGATCAGTCTTCATCATCGACCCAAAGAAGAAGGTGAGACTTATCATGACTTACCCGGCCTCAACAGGAAGAAACACTGCTGAAGTGCTGAGAGTTTTGGACTCTTTGCAGGCTGGAGATAAGCACCGCATTGCTACTCCTATTAACTGGATTCCAGGCGATGACGTTATTGTTCACGTTTCACTTTCAAACGATGAGGCCAAGAAGGTTTTCCCTAAATTCCGCGTTATCAAGCCTTATCTGCGTTTGACTCCGCTTTCGGAATCGGATTTGTGAAGAGTGTAATGAGTGTAACGATAATATTATTGATTGATTGAGTGAGATTTGAAAGAGGGCCATTTTTTGACGGGATGTTTTCTGTGGGAAGAACTGAGAATTGCCTCTAAGTCTGACCGTAGCAGGTGGGTGGGTGTATTATCTCGAGGTGTTTGGTGTTTGGATTATGACAAAAGTGCTCTTCTTTACTTGCTGATCTCTCTTGTATGAGATGCTGAGACATTTTTCGTCCCGACAACATTTAGTCTGTAAGACTGTTCCACCTTGTACTATGGTCGAAACAAGGATATGATGTCAATATAGAGTCGCCCCATCAACCTATGGGCCTTTTACTGGTATTGACACATTCGTTAGTCCAGACAAAACATTCTGCTCATGAAATGGTGATCATGATCCATGGTTTTGAGCAGATATGAAACTCGTTAGAATCACGCAGACTGGATGAAAGGTCAATCCACTTTTTGATGTAAAGCCCCAACCCGTCTTTACAAAAGAAACCAGCTTATAGGAGGCGAGGTTGGAAATTCGACGAAAAGGCGATTGAATAATGGCCCCTCGCGGCACCTTCTCTTCCCCTTGCACTTTGAACTAAATTCACAATCTCCCGTCTTGTAAAACCTGGAACCTCATCAGGTTTGATTCTATTCAATCACCATTTGCACCAAATCACTCGGAAAGACAAACACACCCTCGATACAAACAGGTGAAGCATGAAATTACAAAAGGGCCAAAGGGAGAATCAAATCATCAAACTCATTAAACAGTTTTTTCTCAGCGTAAGTCAGATGGCATTTGCTAGAATTTTAAGAGTATTGCGAGCACTATCCGAAGCCTGTAGCTGGGGATGCTATCTGGAGGGCATCTCCACGTCCAGAGAAATACTGCAGTTGATTTCTTGAGTATATTCGTTGGATACTGAGGGAAATGGAAATTATAACCATCGAGCAAGAAAAAGGCTTGTTCCACAGTAAACTGGCAAATATCAGAAACCTCTAGTACGCTCAGGGCAGTATCGATTCAGGGCAGATATCCATGTTCCTGAATGGGGAGCGTGAGATCACTTTTATCTAATTGTTTATGGCACTCTGTAATAACGATATAAAGTCTCTCAAAGCTGTCACCCTACTGTTTATAAGGAGATTTTTTATCGCTAGTCTCTTTTACACGGTGAATCATATCAAGAAACTAATGAGAATATCGAAATCGCCGCAGCGTGTGCTGTTCAGTACACTCTGCCAAATCGCACAGAAAGAGATCTAGGTCGTCAAGCATCTCGGCTATAAAGAAATGTAGATTCAAATGCTTTAGGTCCCTCTTATCTGAACTGTTGTTAAACGTTCCAGATCCCAAAACTTTGATCTGTACTATATCTACATCCCACTGTCGTATACTCGTGGTTACCCTACCTTCGGTAGGCTGTATATGGGGCACTTCCCACTCAATACACTTCATCTAGGCTTATGCCTAGGTCACCTGAACTGATATTGTAGATCCAGTCTATGACACCCACAAAACTAGAAAATATTAGAGTGTGGTGCGATAGGTATAGAACTATTTCAAACGAGGTTACAATAACTACTTGAGCCTCTCCATTCGAGGGCCTGGAATTGAAATTTCGTCAATTTGAGTGAGTCATGTGGATTTTCTGTTACGCATATACGGATCTTTATTCTAGACATAGAAGAAAAAAACCCTACTGCAAGATGCCATGATTTGCGACAAAGCCTTAGACAAGGTGCTATACAATAGGACCAGTTTCATGCAATGTAACGCTTTTTTAGTTAATGCACGAAAATCATCCTCTCCATGTAAGGATGTTTGTCCTGTAGTTATGCATCTCGCAGAACCCGAGGGAGAATCTCAGATAAATACCATACCAACTTGTTCTGTCGATTTTTTTTTACACTCTCCTTTTATTTTCTCGTTGTTCAAGGTGTTTGAAACCATTTGTATCCCAATTCAACCTTCGAATATCGATCTAAATCAGCCATCACAGCTTCAATGAATCACATTCACATCCGCACTTTAAAGGCAGCAATCCCAATTAGTTTTTTAAGATAAACATGCCAAACGGAGGAAGTGGGAGATTCTCATTTAATAGCCTTGTGTGAGGGCTTTGTTCTTTGTGGTTGATCTCCGCCGTATTTCTTGTCTACTAAGAGCTTGCTTTTGATGTGGCTTGAAAAATGGGAGATGGGCAGTCATTGTTTATAGTGAGCTCATTCTTGATGCAGAGGATCAATCACAGTTCCTGCGATATCGATCGACACTTTCCTTTTTTGAGGCTTCTTTGACTTGAAGAATGCATACGATAAGAGAGTCAAGCGACAAGCACTAGTGAGGAGATCATAAAACAAAGATCCCCAAAAGGAAACAGATGAAGCGCGATTGATAGTGGAACCAATCGTCACAGGGACAAATCGTTTCTCAGCAAAGTGTGTGATTCCTCTAAAAAGAAGTCTCTAAATCATCTCAGGAATGAATGCACAATGCCGAAATACAAGACATTTATTCACCAGCATCTCATTAGCACCTCACGGAAAGTCCCGGGTAGTTTTGGGCTACGCCCTCCTGCCATCCTTCACATCAAACCAAACGCAACGACCCCATTGATTAAATCTCTCATAAGTCATCTGTGGCAGTATAGGATATATATCTATTCTGTACATATACACCCTTTAAAAGGGCCACCATGCAACTAAACAATAACGCAGTCTCTATCGGTCTTCTTCGAGCTCTGTACAGACTCCCCCCTTGAGCTCATCTTGGCCACGGCTCTCTCGTCGCCGCTGGCTGCCGCTTTCTCGAGCCACTTTTGTGACATGTCCTTATTCAAGGTGCACCCGATTCCCTTTTCCAGAAAATGGCTAACTGCAAACTGCGCTTTGGGCAGTCCAGCGTTGGCGGCTCGCAGAGCCCACTCATACGCTTCGTGCTCATCTTTTCCAAGTTTATCCGACCCTACAAGGTACCACGCACATAGAGAAAGCATGGAATCGCATTCTCCTGCTTGCGCTGCAATGTTGTAATAGTGAATGGAAAGGTCTGGGTCCTGTGGCACAATCTGGCCCAACTCGTAGAAACGTCCCAAGAGTGCCGCACTTTTAATGTGACCCAAAGAGGCAGCTTTTATGTACAGTTCCACCGCATACGACTTGTCTGGAATGATGATATCGAGAAACCCGTGGTAGTAAATCTGGCCCAATTCGTACGGCGCTGCACAGATAAGTTCGTTAGCCTGTTTGGCAGCACGTGAAAGCCATTGGATTCCTGCCTTTTTCGTATTGACATTGTTTGGGAGTCCCATTCGGCTGTAAAAAGAGTACATTCCCAATTTGTACATGGCTGCAGGGTGTTTATTAGCAGCAGCCATTTTCAGAAATTCTACAGCCTTGCGAGCATCTCTGCCTGTTCCGCGCCCTTCTTCAAAGCATAGCGCCGTTCTGTAGGCGGATTCCACGTGGTGGTGTTTTGCCGCAGCAAGGAAAAGAGAGAATGCGTCTTTGTTTTTCACTTCGCCGAAAGCTCCCATAGAGTAAGCGTCTGCCAAAAGGTACTGCGCGTCTACGTATCCCTTGTCCTGAAGTTTTTTCAGGTAGCTGTAGGATTCTTTAAGAAGTTCATGCTTCAGCTGTGATTCCTTCTCAGAAGATAACCCGTCGCCAATCTCTCCTATATCGGAAAGGTTTACTTCTGACGAGACGGGAGAGAAGAAGATGGAACGAGATTTGGAGTGCCGCGGAGTCTGCGAAGCACGTGCTTGACCGTTAATAAGTAGCGCTATTTGCAAAACGTACTGAGCATACTCAAAAAGTACAGACGGGTCCTTACTCTTTCGAGCATTCAAGCGGTACATTTCTAGAGTCTTCATCTTGGGTAACAGCGTTTCTGCCGCTTGTCGTGACTGTTCATTTCGTCCTCCAAGCGAGACGGCGCTGACTGCTGAGGGAAGAGAATCAGACCGCTCGTGTGATATGTTTCCCAGATCGCCAACTGAGATGGGACTGGCTGACCGGTTAGGGTCCGAAAGAGGAACTCCCAGCCCTTTAGGAGTTCCAGGCATCTGCGGAGCTTCTGACAGTCTGGATGGGATGGAAGAAAGCGAGTCGTTTTGACGGTGGGTGAATGAAGCATGCGGAGGAGATTGGCTGTACGGAGGACTGGCCCGTCCAGAGAGGCCCATGGATTGTCTGTATGGGTGGGCCATCTATTTTTGGAATGTGAATGTGTGTGCGCGGTACAAAACAAAACGTGGTGAAATGGGAGTGTGGATTTTTTTTTTCCGGAAAAAAGCGGGAAGGCACTCGAAGGAGGTGGTGGTAGAGGAGGATAAGAAGACTTGGAAAGTTTATAGCGGTTATATGAGGGAGTGAAGGAGTAGATGGGTGCTCATCCAAACACCGTCCCCCCGCAAAGTGAAACTTTTTCCTGTGGTGTAAGGAGGGGAGTATGTCTTGAACCAGCGAATCACGATGTGACGAGAGATGATTAGTATTGCTATGTAATGTAATCGAGGAGGGTAAGACTGCGCGCTCGTGAATTGTATGTAATGACGGTGTGAAGTGACAAAAAAAACTCAACATACTAGTCTTAACAAGCAGAATGAGCCGAATGATTCAAATCACATTTAATCGACAGTATGAAATGATTATTCCAAGGAGTTGAATCGCATCTAAATACGGCAGACAAAGCGATGTTGGGTTGCGAAGGGGGTGTCGCTTGGTCGATAGTAACCCAGTTGTCTGGATATATGGTTTCAGACTTGGTTGATTATGAATTACGAAACACAATGAAACTGAAAGGTTATAATTTGTAAGATTCAATACCGTCAAGTGAAAGGTCGACCAATTAGGTCCACAGTGAAAAAATAAATGGGCCACAGTAACATTGAAAATCAACCAAAACTAATCCGTGGACTCCCGATTGGGTTCCAGAAAGGCGAGAACAATGCCTCTAGCATCATAAACCAACCCAGCTTCGCAAAACGATTTGTTCTTTTCATTCACTCCGAAAGCTCGCTGGATCTAGAGACAAAGTATATAGACTGATACAATCAGATCAAAGTAGTATTCACCAAGATCTAGATCCGCAAATTTTCAAATGGGCCATCTGATCTAAAGATCTTAGATCTCAAGCAAAAAACAGAGATCTAGATCTGGCGAGCTAGATCCCAGTTCAAAATACGCGATCTAAGGTGAAGATCAGTGATAGATCATGACCTTTTTTGACAAGAAGATCTCTTCATGCGAGGTTATGCATTATGCATGCGTACTTGTTTAAAAGGGAATATAATACACAAGAATTCTTCCATTTATACGTCTCGAGTACTTGCTTATAACATTGAGGCTTTCGCCCCTTGACCTTGAGTAATTCTTAATTCTCAGAAATCAGGGTTTGCTCCAGTGTTTTATTAGCAAGCAGGCATCGCTTTTTAGAAACAGCGAGATTGCTGACAGAAAATCGCCCTTCAACAGATGTACTACCACATAGAGCTCCAAGCAGCTCTCTAGCTAGGTGGATTCAATGTCGGAGCTTGTATCCATTAATTGTCCCCCATTCCAAAGGGTTTTTGAACGTTATATCGATCGTCTGGGACAAAAACATTTGCGAACCCTCATTCCTGTGATTTCGTTGAGATTCATAGTACAGGAGATTAGTTGCGACCAAAGACTGGAAACCTCCTTTACTGATTTCATTTCTTTTGTTTGCAATGAGCTGTTCAGGTATATGAACTGCACTTTCCACGCAACGGTTTGGATCTGTCACTAAATCTCGCACATGATGTTGGAAGCACCAATTATTTCAAGCGTAGGGCTAGGAGTGTCATAACCACCAGCAGCTGATTTATCAGCATTCGCAGAGTCAAATGCTTCTTTGACTGTTAAGCAGCTGATTCCAACAAGTACCCACATATCATTATCGTCACAAGAGCTATTTGACAGTCCTTTGACTATTGATTGTTAAAAACGCTCATGATTTATATGGCAAAGAGTTCTGTGCTTGCAAGCTTTTCATACTAGATCCAAGAAAATTTGAATGAAAATCCGTAAAACAAAATAGGGCCGTAGGGGCGAAATCTATGGTGGTCTTGGAGCATTCGTGCATAGTTTTCACTGTATGTCTTGATGCAAGAATTGTATACCAGTTATATTGTCATATACTGGACCTACAATATCAGTTCAGGTGACCTAGGTAGCCTACCGAAGGTAGGGTAACCACGAGTGTATGACATATGTACTTCAATTTATAATAATGATCTTTTCAGATCTAGATCTCAAGTCGAAAAATGCGATTTAAGATCTAGATCCTAGATTGCAAATTCTCAAAAAAGCGATCTGATTTCAAGATCTAAGATCGCAACCGAAAAAGAGGGATCTAGATCCAGGTTCGAAAAATGCGATCTGATGTAGATCAGATCACGATCTGGTGAATACTAGGTCAAAGGACAAATCAAGAGCACGATGAGGTGTCAGGATCTAGACCATGCAAGGGGTGAGCTAGATCATGCAAGATGCAATGCGTATGTACCAAGATGCATTAGACTCACTAAACGGGCATCTGACATACGGCATTGC
>JAKTTA010000195.1:30655-64330 GCA_030580415.1 Citeromyces nyonsensis
TCAAATGCTTCTTTGACTGTTAAGCAGCTGATTCCAACAAGTACCCACATATCATTATCGTCACAAGAGCTATTTGACAGTCCTTTGACTATTGATTGTTAAAAACGCTCATGATTTATATGGCAAAGAGTTCTGTGCTTGCAAGCTTTTCATACTAGATCCAAGAAAATTTGAATGAAAATCCGTAAAACAAAATAGGGCCGTAGGGGCTCGAAATCTATGGTGGTCTTGGAGCATTCGTGCATAGTTTTCACTGTATGTCTTGATGCAAGAATTATATACCAGTTATATTGTCATATACTGGACCTACAATATCAGTTCAGGTGACCTAGGTAGCCTACCGAAGGTAGGGTAACCACGAGTGTATGACATATATACTTCAATTTATAATAATGATCTTTCAGATCTAGATCTCAAGTCGAAAAATGCGATCTGATTTCAAGATCTAAGATCGCAACCGAAAAAGAGGGATCTAGATCCAGGTTCGAAAAATGCGATCAGACGAAATGAGTAGAAACATATCTGACCCAAAGGTTAAGCCAACCGATGATGAAGCGCACACCAAATCCCAACATGAGGTCCATCGACTGTTTTGAATGACTCAAAGGTAATCTCCTTGTTCAGCGTGTAAGGGATTACATCCCCATTCTCCCTCGGCGGAGCTTTTCTTGGATCAAAAATCTTCATTATCTCTCCCAATCCACGACGCCGCTTTGGTCCCCGTTTAGTTTGAGGTTCGAATCTGTACACCTGCGCGTTCCGATATCCCTCCTTGGAAGTTACACAAACGGGTTTGCAGTCTTCCGCCTTCAATACCAGTACCATCATCACTAGGCCTCTTATCCCTTTTTTCAATCCTTCAACTACATTGGCAGTTTCCCTCTTGAGAAAGGCGAAGTCTTTTTCCAACATGACTTGCTTCTGATATTTGGTAAGCTTGAGTTTTTCCGCTAGTCGCAGAAGGTATTGTCGATACTCCTCCTTCCTGTCTTGCACTATCAGGGTGTCAAAAGCCTTAGCAACAAAAATGGCAAACATCAGCTGTATGGTGATTTTGTGATCTCTCTTGTGCACCCGACGAATTTTCATGGCTACAGGAATGCCGGCATCCTCGGGTCTGGGATTATCACTTGGCTTGACCTTGAATTGAAAGTTCTCATCGTTGTCCAACGCCACTTTACAGATTTCCATAAAAAGAACATACTCGGAATCACCAAGAACTGCATATGGCGTGCCTGCTCCAGCGCACTGGTAGAAAACCTGCGAAACCATGTATGTACAGTGATGATCACGCTCAGATAAAGAATGACCAATGGAGGGGAACTTGACCTCCATAACAACTAATGCATCTCTCTGACGGCGAATGGCGAGATGGCTTCGAATATTGTAAGTACTTTTGAAGAGCCTTACGGCCACATTGAATTCTTCCACAGCATCGAGGCTCAAAGGAATAGGTAATGCGAGTCTGTCGGTTAGTAAACGAAGAACAAGTTTCACAAGCATTTCTTCCAACAATCCTTTCACATTAGCTTCATTAAGCAGTGACTTCTTACACTCAACGGGCATCCCCCATAGCTGATTTACTTCATTGTTTATTTTTCCGTCGAGAGCCTCGGTTAGTTCCACAATTTTCTGATCCTCCATCTGATGATCACTATCCCTAAAAAATACATAGTTGCAATCATTATAAACTTCGGCTGACCTGAATGTGTGACGATTTTTAGTCTTGCGCGTGTATTCAACAGCTGAAGGATGTTTATTAACTGATCCTGGGTCAAGGGAAGGACGATTATTTTCTGATCCTGGGTCAAGGGAAGGAGGCCGACTTATTGGCGTTTGATCCCGCTCAGCCTCTTCTAAACTATTGACTTCCAATGGAAGACTCAAATAAAAATTCACAGAATACTCTGCGAGATCGAGGAGGGTAATCACAATCTAATTTTTCGTCAAGGTGTGGTGTTGTTAATTTCTGTTCTATGGCCCGCTAAAGCTTGATGTGTAATCTTGGTGGATTTTATGGAGGAAAGATTCACCAACACATCCGAGTAATCGAGTAATGCTGAAAAAAGCTTTCCCCTTTTTCCTCTCATGAGGTTCTCCATTGTTTCCCTGTAGTTAGTTGAAGACATACTGGCCGGATGTAAGGATGTGCATGCGCATAGTGTGGGGTAAGCATCTCCAATACTCAAGCGCTAAACATAGAGTTATTTCTCGTGAGGAGTTATTTCGCGTAAAGAGAGTAGTCGTTTTAATTACGTGCCTTACCACTTGCCATTCATTGAGACTGTACAGACACTTAGCAATGCTTTATAGTAAAGAAGGACGGCCTCACTCACTTTCTCATGGAACCGTATGACAAGACATTCACGAATCTGATGTCAATCTCATTCAAACTTTCATCCAGCCTTTAAGTCAAGATATACTTTCATCGTATTCTCCAGTAACTGCTGGAAGGAAGTCTTCCTCACTAGAACCCATAAACTCGCCTCAATACGAGGTTTTGCAACCACTAGGCTCTTACAACCGTGTGATGTCATTGAAGACGCAAACCAGTGATCTCGGCTCTGACCCACGAGCCCTGTCCAGACGTCTATCCAGACGTAATACTGGATCGCTTTGAAATCGTAAAAAATTCAGGGTATTCTGTAATACTTGCTTGTTTCTGTCAGTCACGACAAGGTTCCGCCTCTGGAACTTGTACAGAAGTTTCTTGCAGAATCAACTGTAGATTTATGTACTTGTAGAGAAACCCGACCCACACTGGAGATGTCTCAGTAACGAGGCCTAAAACGCCTATGCAGCTGCTAGACACAAGGTCCAAGTCTGTACAATCCGACACCTCTCGGTCAGTATTATATCAATCATTCAAGGAACCTAGGCTAGACGCAACGTCCCAAGGAGGAATTGTCCCTGTATAATGAGAGAGCTCATCTCTGACACTAATTTAAGTGCTGTATCATAACAAGAGGAAACAACTTCAAACTCATCAGTCGAGGAAGTCAGCTGGACGGATGTCCTAACTGAACAAGCAAACACAGCTTCTCATATCCCTTAGTCATGGTTCTGCATCTCGTCGAAATGAGACATACTCTTTTGACGAAATGCTGATCATCAATACTTTGCATCTTTCACACAGCTCAGTCAGTTGGACGATCTGCGTTTCTTGTTGTTCCCCTTTCAATAATTCTATGGAACAAGGGTCAATTGTTTCCTCAAACCAACACAACCAGTGGTACACACTCATTTCCCAAGGACAGAATGGCTGGAGAGGAACACTAACCTCTGGGTGCAGCTGACATTACTCTACACAGGGCATCCGCCAAAGAATGCAGTCCGCTTTGAATAACTCTTCTTATCACCGGAAAAAACTTAACATTACCTCAGCACTATCATCTCGCCATCATTATTGAAGTCGACGCTTTAATGGTGGTGTTGCGGGATAGGCTTCACTGATGTCACCCAACACGAACCGAGGAGATCCCCACACCATCTCCACAATGTTCAAACGGTGGACGGCCGAGAAGAAGGCGGAGAAATCCGACAATAAACCTCCGTCAAAACAGGAACCCACTCTCAAACAACAGGCGGAACATATAGAAACAACTACGGACCATCAGATGTCCGATGACTCATCGGAGGAAGAGATATCGTCACAGTCGGCATTCCCATTTGGGGACGGATCGGATAAAGTGTTTGGGATGGAAAATTTCGGAAACACTTGTTACTGCAATTCTGTTTTACAGTGTCTTTTCTACACCACATCTTTCCGAAACGAAATCATTAATTTCCCACACACAGAGCCCCGTCGTAAAAGGAGGACAAAAGTATCAGGAAACCGACAGCACCCCTTTGCCTCCGCTACTCGGACCACTCCTCCTACAAGCAGTGCGCCGAGTTCTGTGGCGAAACCCAAAAGAGCGTCGATTTTTTCCATGAAAAAGGAACCGTCAATGTCTCCGTCAGTGGTTTCTCTCACTTCCACTCAGCCGCAACAGACCAAGGAAGTTAACGGCACTGCTCCCAGCTTCAATTCACCTATGGAGCGGAAACTGGCTGCAAAACATCCAGAATTGAAGGAACTGGGAGTGTCCTACGTACTAAACGCACAGAAAAACATATCCGTCGTGGGGACTTCTGCAGATCCCAACTCTACCGCAGAGCAGCGGAAAAAAAACGCACTGGTAAAGGGCCCCATTGTAAATCTGGACCACCTGTACAATAAGAATTACAACGTGGAGAAAAGCCTCTTTTCCGCTATAAAAGACTGTTTTGAGTGCATGGCGGAATCCCGGTCCAAGACGGGTGTAGTTTCTCCGTCTCGGTTTATTTCCATCTTGAAAGAGAATAACGAGTTGTTTAGAAACTCGATGCACCAGGATGCTCACGAGTTTTTGAATTTCCTCATTAACAACATCCTGGAAGTGACCCAATCTCTCACACACTCGGATATCGGCACCCAGATGAGCACTATTTTGGAGGGGCTTTTGACAAGCGAGACCAAGTGTCTTGCCTGTGAGAATGTCACTTTCAGAGACGAAAAGTTTCTAGACCTCTCTATAGACCTGCTGCCCAACTCCTCGGTAACCAACTGTTTGAAGACATTTTCGGAAAGCGAGATGCTCAACGAGTCTAACAAGTTCTACTGCGACAACTGTCATTCTTTGCAGGAGGCGGCAAAAAGCATGAAACTTAGACATTTGCCCAAAGTACTGGCGCTGCATCTGAAGAGGTTTAAATACGTGGAATCGCTCAACCGCAACACAAAACTCTTCCACAGGGTCTCGTACCCGAAAACACTGCGTATTTTCAATACAACTGCCGATACTCCGGAAACAGACACTCTATACGAGCTTTACGCTGTGGTGGTTCATATTGGCGGGGGTCCTTACCACGGGCACTATGTGTCGGTCATCAAGACTGAGCGGTACGGGTGGCTGTTGTTTGACGACGAGGCGGTGGAGTGTGTGGATGAAAATTATGTTTACCGTTTCTTTGGAGACGGGCCAGGGCTTGCCACGGCTTATGTTTTGTTTTATCAGGAGATTTCAGAACAGCAGCACCAGGAGAGAGATCTCTTTGACGGGATGGCAGATGACGAGTCGATGAAGCTTACGGATAGCGAGTTGAGTGTTTTGATGGAGTCTACGGAGTTGAATGAGCAGCCACCCCCTCCTGCTACTCCAAAGAGTTGTAAAGTGAAACCAGAGTCGAAACTGGATGGTGAGACGGACAATAAAAAGAAGAACAAGAGAGTGTTTAGTCTGAGACTGAAGCGCGAAAAAGAATAGATGTTTTGACAGATATTGAAGCGAAGCGAAAATATGTGGCTAATTTAGAAAGTTTCCCTAGAATTCGGATGTGTAGTTCTGATGCATGTGTTTTCCCCAAAACGACAAACCAGGTGGGGAGGTCACAATGTGATATGTTTGCGACGAAGCGTGAGCACAGGAGCTATACATCATATGTACTCGTCCCAAATAGAAAACTATCGTCATGCAGTAATGCATAAGGATTATCTATTGATTATGCAATATGTGGTGTAGTGATGTGTGAGCTATATCCAACACAGCACCTGTCTATGTTCATTGAAAGCGCTCCCTATGTCGCATAAAGTGGGTCATGAGAACAATGAAGGAGAGTTGAGTTGTGCAAAGGTTTTCCATATAGAAAAGTCGAGTTTTAATATCCGTGGTGTACGGATGTACACGGTGTAAAACTTTCGAGTTCTCTGGGCTTATTTTTTTGACAACAGATACTTTCGAATTTGACACCTTTTGCAAAGCCGATTACTTTGGATTTTTTCACGCTTATATCCTTGTTATACTATTTCCTGAGCACGATGATAGACTTTTACAACAGTAATTGCTAGCAGCCTAGAATTTCCGCTTTCTTCTCGAGAGATTACCGCAAGCGGAAGGGAGAACTTTAAAGTGCTGCAAGTGGTATCACAGTCCCTACATAGGAAGACACATGGAGAGGAATTTCTCACTTCGATTGTCTCTATGTTATCTTTTGAGCATAGGAGTAAGTAACCAATTAAACTACTAACGACAAACAGCAATATGCTATAGAATCAGTTGACTATTCCGCAAAATGTCGGATGGAAGGATGAATGAAAAACAGCACCTTCTATGGCAGTAAAGTAGCTTCCTAGAAGGGATGATATGAGCATAAGTCTCCCGACCATGTCAACACATCTGTCACACCGTCAATTGTGCGATTGAGATCTTTGACGCGACTTTTAAGAAAGAAGTCTTTCCGTCAATAGGATTTGGCATTCGTCTCCTATGTTCTCAAAAGGAAATATACACTGAAGCGAAGCGGAAGTGTGAGATAGTGGACAAGTGAGTAGAGAGAAGAGTAGAGAAATGAGTATAAATATATGGTCTACATCATAAGAGATTTTTGGTTTAGACATCAAAATTAACCATGAATTCACACAGGGCATGGTTTTTATGCTTGTTGTCCCAGTACAACAAGCCCGAACAACGACGCCATTTCACGTAAATTCTTTTTCGACTGGTCAAAATGAACCCTACTAGCTCCAAGGCTCAAAAATGCTTATTGTATCATCAGCTGTTACTTTTCTTTGGGGACATCCACATTGATTGACTAAATGTTGTTGAATCAAAATATCG
Organism: Citeromyces nyonsensis; assembly: GCA_030580415.1. Classification (NCBI taxonomy): domain Eukaryota; kingdom Fungi; phylum Ascomycota; class Pichiomycetes; order Pichiales; family Pichiaceae; genus Citeromyces; species Citeromyces nyonsensis. Next base: position 37,294 of record JAKTTA010000195.1, read on the forward strand.
TGTCCCATAAGCGATCAACAGTCTCGGGACAGAAATGAAACAAGTCTTTGACTATGTACACTGTAGACTTTACTGGCCTCATATCATGAGCAATAATGTTTGGGGGGACTAAGTGATGCTGAGAGCCTGAATGAAAGATTTCTGCTTGTTTCGGGGAACAAAGCTTCTAGATTTCTTGAGCACAGCTTTCTTCACTGACAACTTCTTCAGTGCGTATATCAATGGTCAGATAAATCAAAGCAACTTTGGTCATTCGTGATGCTTGGAGTATTTCCATCAGTCTTCCTGAACTACGAAGAGGAAAGATAAAGTTGGTGTAAAACCTTAAGAAGATGATTCTTCCCATCAACTGATGCTTAGTTTAAAGGCAAACCGTCGTTTTCACCAACCCCATCTTCTTTTATGCTGACCTCCTCCGATAGACATCAGGCCCTTGAACATAATTTCTTTGACTATTAACCCAGCTTGAAGTGATAAACCTCAATCAGTGTCTTTCAAGCTTTATAAGCAAAGCCTCCTTTTAGAGCTTCTCCTGATACAGAGAGACACATTATAAGAAAGCTGGTAGAATTTCAGAGAAAATTTCCTTAGACATATCATTCTAGATCTAGAGACCTCCCGTTTTACACCCAGGTATTTTGACTTCAATTTTTTAAAGCATAAAGTTATCTACCCTCCACATACAGCTCAAGAATACTGTGGGCCAGTTTTGAGGAATACACTACCAAAAAATCCAGTTTTGTGTTTGCGCGGCTCATAATATAAGCGCCCTTGAACTGCGCATATTCTTCATCTGAAAACCTCCACTATGTATTCAGATCCTTCTTTTGTGAGAGACTGTGACTATCAAAAAGTAACCAATGAATGGCTAGAACTGGTCAATCAGAATATGAGTCTGATAAGAAATATGTACCCTTCAACCCGATTCAGGAAGAGAAAAGTGTTGTCTCAAAAAAATGCCTCAACCGTAGGTGCGTTTTTGAATGCAATGTTTTGAAGCCGAAAAGAAGTGACGGTTCAAAATTTTCCAATATTGTTGACTCCAAGTCAGAGGACGGTGTAATGTCTGATACTCCGACTAATGAAACCACCTCCTCTGCTTCTATTGAAGCCTTGAAATGTCAGTCTGGGCTTATAAATTTCACAGATAAACTTGGAAAGCCACATCGGAGAGTTTTTGTGCCGGGTGTAGGGTGGACGTCAGCTAAGAGGGCGGTAGTATTTAAAAGCGAAGCCAATGTCATGAGCTGAACTTTGACGGAGTTGGCTTCTCTAATGCTAAACGATATCTTCCTTACAGGGATGAAGATTTCTTCAATGTGTGCGTCTGTCATTTCTGTGTATACCATGTTGCTATTAAAATTCACTATTATATCGGGTTTCTGAAGGCAAGGAGAACGATGCATAGATTCAAAACTTCTAAGGGGAACTGAAAAGCCTGCCGTCATATCACTCTAGCTTAAGTGGGAGCCGCATGGCTAAACAAATAGCTTATTGACTCTCCGTTATGCTGTCTCCTAATGGCCTCCGCCAAAATAGAACTAATGTCAATCTGATCCAACTTTGGACACTTTTCCATAGCATTGTTCATAGGCATGGAATTCGTGCACACAACCTTCTCCATCGAGGATTTGTTAATCTTGTTTAAAGCGTCACCACTGAAGATGCCATGAGTAACAAGAGCAATGGTATTTTTCGCTCCGTGCTCTTTCAAAATGTCACACGCTTTACACAGAGTACCGCATGTATCAGCCATATCATCCACCACAATACACGTCTTGTCCTTGACGTCACCCACGAGAAACATTCTAGAAACTTCGTTTGCCCTAGCACGTTCCTTATGGATGAGGGCAAAACTCAAGTCGAGTTTCTCTGCGATGGAAGCCACCCTTTTCGCTCCACCTGCATCGGGAGAAACTATAACCGAGTTGTTCAAATCAAAGTTGGCTTTGATATATTGTAAAACACTAGGCTCAGCATATAAATTGTCTACAGGTATAGAGAAAAATCCTTGAATCTGAGACGCATGCAGATCCATCGTGATCACATGATTACATCCTGCAGTTGTCAAAAGATTTGCCACAAGCTTTGCAGTGATGGGAGCACGTGACTTGTCTTTTTTGTCTTGTCTTGCATAGGGGAAATTTGGAATTACGGCAGTAATTTTCCGTGCCGAGGCACATTTACAAGCATGGATCATAATTAAAATTTCCATCAAAAAATCGTTAATGTTAGTTTCTCCCGTTCCCGTTTGGAGTATATAGACGTCTTCGTCTCTCACAGATTCTCCCACAGCCACTGCAGTTTCCTGGTTGGCATACTGGAAGCCGATAACTTTGGCACACTCGATGTTTAGCCGCTTTGCAACAAGCTCTGCCAGTGCTGGATGGGAGTTTCCTGTGAGGAGTTTGATAGTGTTCTGCGATTTTCTGACTGTCATGGCGGTGGTGTGAGGATATACGTTTGTGTCTCTGAAGCGGCGACGCTAAGCCATTTGTTGACACAGGTCTCAGTCCCTTCTACAAAAGATGATCTGATAGGTGGAGTATCTTATGTGGCTGAAGTTTTGGGTTTGATTTTTATACAGCTGCTTCAGATACTCTGATCGATCTATATTGGAAGTAGTTCGGCAGTTGATTTTGAAATCGGCAATCAGTCAGCCAACTTCGGAAAAAGTGGTTGCCACTATAAAACTAAGATTCAGTTCATTCGCTACAAAGCGTTACCAAGAATTAGTCAAAACGCTCAAGGTGACGTGTTGGTTGATGCACTGAAAAAACTATTGGGTAATGAGGGTGTAAGGGTTAGGACAGTCTAGCAGAGTAAAGATACCCTTCCTGCTATCCAATTTTTGCCCGCGACGCATCTCATTTCGATCGTAAATTTTGTGAGATCGTTGTTTATTTTGAATGATGGATTTCCACCTGTAAAGAGTGCACAACTAGCTCATCTGCTACAACAATATTATGCTTTTCCACTGAGTTCAATAACCTTCTAATGCTTAAACAGGAGATTTTCCTTGGATTTTCCTTGGGTTTTTTTCATTGCGCAATAAACATCTTCTGTTGTGTTTCATCAGGTGCAACTGTTTTTACGTCGTCTGTCACTCGTGAGAATATCAGAAGAATTTTAGGGCCTGACCCCTTCTCTTTGCTCATCTTTTCTTCTCATATAGTAAAAGGTTTAGAAAGGTACATGATTGCTTTGCTGGATGAGGGATTATGATTTGGCAGTCGACTAGTGAGTGAACTTTCACCGAATCCACCAAAAATACCCAAACAGTCGGAATTACATTCCGAGAAAATGAGTTTTCAATGAATCCTCTGAATCGCTTTTTAGATTACCTTTGGAAATTTGTTGGTTATCCAATTTCCTTCAAATGATGTTCATGAGAGCGTCTCTCAATTGGTTCTCAGTAGCCAAATTGACCTCCCCACGAGTTCTCTACCCGGACAATTGGCTTTGCTATACTGTGAGTTGTTGGACTAGAGTATGAGATCGTCGCGGCCGGCCTCGTTGTCACCCTTCAATATCTTATACGATTCAGTCAGCAGAGCTGAAGATGATGGCAGTTTTCTTACTGTGACACTACTTGAACGGCTCTGTAAGTCATGTACTCGTCATGTCTGGCTGAATCAAATCCACACACTGACAAGAATGAGAAGTGATCATGTCTCTGATAGGTTTCCAAGATATTCTCAATCGCGATAATAGAGGCATTGGTTTTGGTTTGTGCACTACACATCTGTACTAACAATTTATCTAAATGCCCCCGGAAGAAGTAGAAGGAAGACTCCCCTCTAACAACTAGCCACGGGCCAAACTAATTCCCAGTGGTTCAGTTTTTAGTCATTAATGCATTCCCTTAGCTGCCGCCCTCTTACCCTTTTATTGACCTTGTCCTGAGCTCTATGGTTATTAGACTACTTCTATGGACTTTGAGTCAGAAAATCCTTGAGAAAAGAAAAACAACAACATCTATCGCATAGTTCGAGTAGTCTATCATACTTCATCAAGATCAGGCCTTGAAACATGGCTATGATGTAACTCTCTGGATTCAGCAGTATGCCCCTTGAATCAAGAAGTATGGAACAGCTACATTCTTGATAATGTCCGCTTGGTCACAGGTAGTTTTCAGTTCAAGGCTCGAAACAACTGTTTGCCTTCTTTTAACAGCAAAATAGAGTTGCATTTGGCGGTGGACTGCGTACTCAGGAAAGCATCAATCGCATTCGCCTCTCATACTTTATATTATCACCCATATATCCATCCTACTGATAAGCATCTGCAGAATAAAGTACTTGATCAAGGTCTTTCTAGATTTCGGCAAATGAGTCTTTTTGCTCCCGAAAAGTGCCCACCCGGGACTTTATCTGTCACAATCCCTCATCTGCTGAGTCGTGATGAAATCATTACTGAGGCAAATTCAAACAAGGATCCTACAGTACCAAAAAAAAAAAGAAGCGGGTTAAAGAAGGCTTCTATCTCACACTTTGTTAAGTCAGCTTTAGCCACTCTAAGGCCATTCTACCTAAGTAATCGGCACCCCAACAAAGCGGAGAAAAAAGAAACGTGACACGCATATGCGGTACAGAAGGTGCATAAAACTGCACAGTACACTACTCAACAGATATGGCACCGATACCAGCTCAAAAGCGACTTAGCAAAGAATACAAGGCTATTCAGGCGAATCCGCCTCCCTTCATCACTGCGCAACCTTCCGAGACAAACATTTTGGAGTGGCACTTTGTTATTATGGGTCCACCGGAAACACCATACGAAGGTGGGCAGTACCACGGAACACTAGTATTTCCATCCGAATACCCTTTCAAACCGCCCTCCATACGGTACATAACCCCCAGCGGCCGCTTCAAGCCTAACACAAGACTGTGCATGTCGATGAGCGACTACCACCCGGACCTGTGGAATCCGGGCTGGTCAGTTTCTACCATCCTTACTGGGCTGCTCAGTTTTATGACGGACGATGAGCTCACTACAGGAGCGATTTCAACGTCTGACGATCTCAAGGTGAAGTATGCTAGAAATTCTAGAGTGTTCAATAATCAAAGTGACAGGTTTAAATTGCATTTCCCCAACCTTGTGGCTGAGAATATACGAGAGATTGCTATACAGGAGCGTGAAAACCGGGAGAGACTGGTAAAGCTTGAAAAAATCAAAGAGGAAAAAGTAGCTTCGGTGGAAAGTATCACTGATCCAGAAGATAAGATCAGAGCGATGAGCTCTTTAAGTGAGCCGAGACCGCAGTTTAGACTTTTGCCATTTTTCATCGTGACAACCCTAGCCGTGATGATGGTGGGTGTAATGAGGACAATAAGTAATTAATGAAAAGTATCAGAAATCACATCACTTCGCAGCCAGCATCTTCTCATACGGAGACAGATCCTCTGGATCGAATATTATGTTAACCATGAGGGAGCACGAGGGACACACGGCGATATCCTCTCCATCCTTCAAATCATCCAGACATATCTGGAACCTGTCGCCGCAGGGACACGGGTAGGTGAACATTTGAGTGGATGGGTCGAACGTGAAGTCTTCAATCTCTATTTCATCGTAGATGGTTTCCGTCTGGGACATGAGATGTGAAGAGGGGTGTAACAAAAAGGAAAGCCAGAAGATGGAAATTCCATATCATTGCACCAGCACGTGCCGCTGCGTAGGGCTTTGCGCAGTCACACGCCTTTTTTTCTCTCGAATTTGTCTGGTTGGCGCACGCCTTTCCTGCCTGCATACTGTAGAATTATCCACACAAACTTTTCAAACGTACATCAAAGTAGGTATCCACAACCGCAAGAAATCTAACAAATCAGTATGGGTATTTCTCGTGATTCTCGTCATAAGCGTGCCGCTACCGGTGCCAAGCGTGCTCAGTTCAGAAAGAAGAGAAAGTTTGAGATGGGTCGTCAAGGTGCCAACACCAAGTTGGGAGCCAAGAGAATCCACACCGTGAGAACAAGAGGAGGTAACCAGAAATTCAGAGCCCTTAGAATCGAGACCGGTAACTTTTCATGGGCTTCCGAGGGTGTTTCCAGAAAGACCAGAATTGCTGGTGTAGTTTACCACCCATCTAACAATGAGCTTGTCAGAACAAACACTTTGACTAAGGCTGCTATTGTTCAAGTCGATGCTACCCCTTTCAGACAATGGTACGAAAACCACTACGGTTCTTCTCTCGGTAAGAAGAAAGCCGATGAGGAAGAAGTCAAGAGATCTAGAAAGGTTGAGAGAAAGCTTGCCGGCAGAGCCAACGAGGCCAAGATCGAGCATGCTGTCTCCCACCAGTTTAACGCTGGTAAGCTTTACGCCGCCATCTCTTCTAGACCAGGACAATCTGGCAGATGTGATGGTTACATCCTCGAGGGTGAAGAATTGGCCTTCTACCTCCGTAGACTCACTGCCAAGAAATAAGTGTATATCAATGGATTTTGGTAATTGTGTATTAAGTGATGTGTAAGATTGAATTTTTTAAGTGCGGGTTCCTCAAAGAGTTACTGAAGAGAGATTTTGTCTGTCTAAAATTGCGGTAAGTCTAAATACGTTTGGTGACGAAAATTGGCATTCGGTCGCCCACTGACTACACTGTTAGAAACTCGAAACACCGTGGCCAATACGTCAATCTGTGATGATTTCTTTAGAAGCTTTCTCTCATTAAAGAGCCTCCATCGATTGATCTAACGCAGGTCCTGATCACCGATGAGGCATTCAAAGTTTTCAACAACAATATTCAATTACAGCTTCTTTAAGGGGGAAAGTAAGAACGCTTACTCAGGAGATTTTTAAAACAATTTTATTAATACACACTAGCTATTGAGTTAGTAAGGCTCAAGTCATAAAAGATCATCAGATTAGGCAATCGTTTATCCGCAAGCTCTTGATCAATGATCAAGTCTCGGTACAGGTCTGTGATGTTTCTTCATCATTTAGATCATTAAAATGAACTTACTGTTTGGGTTGGTTAATCTTGATTTGAAATTTTCTTTTATACCTCGGTGAGGTAGGGTAACTAATTGTGCATCCAGACATTCTTTTGTATCGACCTTCTCCGTTGTTTCTTCTCTTTATATCCACAGAGATTAGCTTTTATGAGACAGAGTTCGTGCTTTGGAATTTTTTTTTTCCAGTTTTTCCTGTTTAATGATATACATTCAGATTTCCTGATTTTTGGTGTTTTTCATAAAAAGTGATATGGTGGTCTGGAAATAACTTGACACGTCAATTATATTTTTCATTTGAATTTAATTTTTCAACTTGAAAGTTTCATTAAACTTTACATTCAAGTTATGCTGTCTTCCAGGATATTTTTTGTTTCCTTTTCCGATTGTTTCATTGGAGCCGCACATTAATTTCGGAACGAGATTCTCATCATTCTTTTTGTGTGGCCTCTATCAGATATGTCCGTATTTTGTAACATGAAGCATGTTTCAGCGACATCCTACCTGCTTCTGGCCACTGCCTTTCCGCTAAGACTTTGGGAAGATCTTATATCCTGGTTCCGAACCATATGACAGAGATACAGTCTGTCTAAATCAGTTATGTGGGTAATTCTAGTCACTTTCACTTCCCCAGTGGAGATGATTTTCTGTTGGGTGATGATACATTGTTCACAAAGATATGACTCTTGTTCCATCATGCAAACACCCTAAATGGTGATGTGGTACAGCCTGGTAGTGTTCGAATGATCTCTGCCCCAAAATCGTGACGATATGCTTTTGTTTTAGTTTAGACGGGGAGGCCAATTCATTCTCTACAGTAAGATACTATTCCATTACGCCTACTAAAGGTCTGAGACGAAATTCCTTCTTCCTTACTCTGTTCAATTCATAGATCCAGCAGATGATCATGTATTTTTTAGTTTGCCTCTTTGGAGCTTGCCTTTTCTGTCATGATATTCTTGAGACTCATTTTGATCTTTATGGCTGATTTCTTTTCTTCCTCCGAGTATTGCTGAAAAATGAGAGGAACCATATTCCCTTGTTTATCGTTCCTATCCATACTTCCAGGATGTTGCTCCTAAGGAATGTCAGTTGATTAACAGTCAAATGGTGAGTTGATGTGGTAGTTTACATCAACTGAAGAAGAATATGTGTACGAGAGGTTTTCTTGAGCTCCTAAAAGCTTGAATGAAGCCGTCCAACTTCCATCTATCCAGAATCTCTCAGGAAATGCATCTCAACGTTAAATGGACAGTGGTTGTATTTCTGCACCTGGCCATGAGCTCTTGCCAATAAATGACATCGCAGAAGTCGAACTTTTCTTTCGAAAGACGCGCAAAGCATGTTTGAGTAGACTCAGCTTCAAGACTCTATTCCGTAAATCTAACCCTCCATAGGAACATTGCATGTAAATGATCAAAATATCTGTTTTGATCTCAGCTTCAGGACTTGTAGCTTTAGCTAAATGAAGATCTTGACCATCATTGAAGCAAATAAATGATGTCATGAGCGTCGCAGTATCAAATTTGGGGACTCAAGGTGAAGAATATTGAGTAGGGATCAAGACCTCATATTGCGGACAGAAGTGTCAACAGACAAATGAAAACCCTTGGTAATTTCCCAGCTTAACCAAAGGCAGCTCTACATGAAAGAGGACCTTTTTTTGAAGGGTCGTCGAAAAAAACATTGACGGTTAAACGTAGCAGAACAGCGCCTATGCGGGAACGCTATTGAGAAGGCCCCAATTCAAGTTGTTGACTTGCAGTTATAGACAGTCATCGAAAGCATTAATGTATGAATGCGTCAGGTATGGATGATAGAAGTTCTCGTTCCAACAACAAAACAAGAAACCTCCTTCCTACTCTCTTACTGATCAAAAAATCTCGAATATAATTCATCTCTAATGTAATGTTATTTAATTGAGTTTAGCCTTTTTCTCAGCCTTTGTCTGCATCTTTTTCTCTCTGGATGTCTTACCATCAGCACCCGCTTCGGTGTCCAGGACGTAGTCCCAGAACCTGAAAGAGGAGGCGTAATTCCCGATAAAGTGGTGATGGTGCTCATCGTGATGCTCAGCGCCGGACCAGAAGGGTAAAAAGTGGTGCAAAGACCAGGGGAACTCGTAGCCAGAATGAGAGTCTACAGCCTGGTAAAGTCTCATGGTGATCCACAGACAAATGGTGAACAAGTGCAAATCACGGGTGAAATAACACCAGATGATGGGGATCCCCACGGTGCCAAATCCCAACAATGCCACTTCGATTGGATGGGCATACTCTGCTGCCAAACCAAAGGGAGCCGCATAACGATGGTGTTGCTTGTGAATCTTTTTATAGAACTGGCCATGGTGCAGTCCCCTGTGGAACCAGTAGTGCCATGCGTCTTCTAGAACAAAGAAAAGTCCAACTTGAAGCGCAATTTTTTGCCACGAGGGGAAGGGAACAGAATATTGTATGCCAATTCTCTCACACAAAGGATGGAAGAACCAGATTGGAATTGCCTCTACGAGGAAATGAGACGTAAGCACCGACTTCAAACATTCCCATTGTTCCTTGTTGGAGGGAAGTTTTGTATCCTGGATCTTGTACTTGTCGAACAAAGAGATTCTCTCAATGATAAACCACGGAAGCGAACGGCCAAAGTACATAATCTCGTGGATACAGAAAAATAAAAGCCCAGTAGCAAAAATGTCATTGTTCATCGTGGCATAGTACGAGGCCCATGCTTTCTCAATGAAAGAGAGGTTCTTGAGTGGCTGCAAATTGGAATATGTCTCTAAGAAAGAGGGCCCAACAAGGGAGCTCATTGTAGAGTTTGCAAATACGCTTCTTGTTAGTTTGAATTAACCAAAAGGAATGAACTCACTTCGACATGGTTGTATTCACGTGCGTCGTGTAGCTCGTTTAATTATTTAAGGTCCGAAAAACCAACGGGTCGTGCAGGAGCTAATTGTTGTGCGAGATTTTTATGTCTCAAAAGGTGCAGGGATGTATAATTATCTTATCTCTCTCTATGTAAAGGCATTTGTAGATTGGTGTAGCTGAAAAAAATAATTCGCACCAACTAGGAAATCCGATGTGACCCCCAGAAGTCTCAATATATGAGGCTTTGGTTGAGCCTTGATCGTGACGTGCTTTCACAGGGAGAACATGTTGCAGCATAAATGTGCATGTTACAACTCTGCCAGGAAAATCCTCTGCTCATGAACTTTTAACTTCAGGTACATTTTTTATTGACCCAAGATTGAAAGGGAAAGAACAACTTCGCTATCGCTGGTATACAGTCTGCGGAACCGCGTGAAAATGAAAAGGGTCGTGTGAAACTCGATGCATACATGCATTACTATAGAGTGAGTAGTTTTGGGCCATTTTATGCGAAGAGCCCTTTCTTGATCAAAGTGTTTCACTTCTTTCACGGTGAGACCGTGCTTCTTTAAATACCACAGTTTGTCTAATTTGACAAGCTCTTTCTGAACCTATGACAAGCTCTACACATCGGTATTATGATGAAGAAACAGGAGATGAGGAGAAGGGAAAAAAGAGACCAAGTTAGTATTTCAATCAGATTATTGTCTATGAAATGCGGCACAGAAAATATATTTATCAGGGTTGTTATTGGTAGAATCTGGCCAACATATAGTCTGCTATTGACTTCTCTCTGACGATTGCCATTGCTTTTCCAAGTGTAGACGCCAACCTCAAAACTGATATTTTGCTCATTACACTCAAGTCTAAAAGTTAAGGGGCGGGGGCTTGGTTGCCAGATCCTTTACTGATTTAATGGTCAGCCGCAGTGTTTATCTGCTGCTGCTATTCTTTGATCATCATATATAGTAAGCTATAAAACATGATCTGAACCAGATAATGGCTGGGGCCAGCATCTATTGATTCCTGATGATTTCTTTAAAACAGGATAAGCTTGGGACTATCTACAATACCACGCTAACTGAACAATTCCAAGCAGAATACATTGATCTCAAACTTTGAAAAATATCGATCGAAAATAACTCTTTAGAACTTCATGACTTGTGGCTCATAAGTCATAAAGATGATTCACACTCAGAACCCACTTCATGAGTTCTTCGTGCCTTCGCTTCAGAAAAGTAGGTTGCTTCAATGACAAGATAAATATATAAATTCATTCAATATGACCTTTTGTCAAAGCAACATCTATCAGAGAATAGAAGACCGCTCTCTTATTGTGAGACCGATGGCACCCTCTTCTTGAGTTGACACTCCCAAAAATGCGAAAAAGTGCGTAGGATGAATCAGGCACCTACGCTAGCACAGACTAAGACACCACCCCACTTCATGAACAACATCTGACCAGTCGGTGCAGAGACTTCCATCTGGATTTTTTTTCCAGCTCTGCTGAACGATAAACTTCACCCTTTCCACGTTCTTCACTTCATAAGTCTCTGCAATTCTTTCAAACCGCTTCAAATGGTCCTCTCTGTCGTGCTCCTCCACGCACATAATCCCTGTGATTAAGAGCGGAAAACACAACGCAGTCTGCAGGGAAGTACCAAGAAGAATGTTGAAACGATCCAAAGCATTCAACAGCAGTAACTGCATTTCTGGGAGCTTTGGAGGCATTTTTTTAATGCCGATTCGCAAATAAAGCTGGCACGTAAACTGGAGTAGCTCAAACACACTCAGATGCAGCTCCATCATGTGCATGTCAGTGATACACTCCAACTGAGGGGAGTACGGAACGCTGGAGGATATTTTCGCGTCCATGTCTTGAAAATAAGTCTCAATCTCGGTGAAATGGTCAATCCTATCTTGAGAAGAAAGAAGCTGAGGTATTTCTCTAAACTTCACACATGTGTTTAGAATATCGCCTAAAAGAAGAAAAAGAGGGCCTCCCACGCCTTGCAACGGGTCCACACCGTACTCCTTCGACTGCAGAAGCTTCTGGTCACGGAACACATAGTTGTATTCCGACATCGGGAAAGTTGTTCCCGAGACATACGAGGACGATGCCAAGATATCGTGGAATAAGTAGTTGGACAAAATCCATTTCCCCTCTATCAGGCTGCCAAAGTCTTTGCAAAACTGAGAAATTCCGCCAAATCGAACAAGAAGAGCTTTGCACTTGTCGAAAAACTTGGCCCACCGCGAAACGTCGCCGGTCGAGACTTCGATCCCAACGATAATAAGGCACAATGAAATCAACTGCACAAACTCTTGCTTTGGAAGGTCTTTTTTCACCTTCGAGTCCATCAGACATATAGCTTTGTCCAAATATTTACGAGCAACAACATCTTTGTTTCCTCTAAGCCAGTATCCTCCCCAAGCCGCCAGTGCATTCGATATGGCTTCATCCGAACTCGCTAGTTTGAGGAAAACACTCTCAAAATGGTTGGGCTGGCCCGACAAAAATGAAAGATGGCTTGCCACGTGATCTCTGTAAAATCCCAAGAAGTTCTTTCCAGTTTCGTCTAAACAAACCAGCATAGAGTTGGTGGGAGATATAGTCAAAACAGGCATTTCTACAGTATGCGACATCAAGTCTGATAAGCTTGGATCGAAATCTGAAAAGGAAATGTCTAGATCTGGTATCACAGTATGGTTATTTAGAATGAGCTGGAAATCGGGGGAAAAACTCGCTTTTTCTTTTCTTTCGACAAATGTCACAGCCTTATTTCGCCGAATGCACTCCACTCCCCTTTTTTCGCATAGAGAACATACGGGATACGCCTCATCGCATTTTTTCTTCTTGGTGCGACACCCAATGCACCCATTACGAGACCTGCCACTGAACCCTACAAAGCTTTTATCGTGAACCTTCGGAATCTTTCTAAATCTGGCAGCACCATGCGGGCCGGCCTGCGTGTGGAGTGCCGTGGAGAGCCGGGGATCAAAAGTTGAAAACATGGTGCTTGTTTAGGAGAGAACCGACTACACTGCATCTATATGCAGATGCGGAATTCCAGTCCCGCAGTTCATTTCGCTTATCTGTTGTGTGGCGCACGACCCAGTGAAATGGGGAAAGAGATGCGAAAAAAACAGAACTACGAGATGTCCTTTTAGTGGCAGTGATTTGATTTGAAATAGGTTGTATTTGCATTCGCTGCAACCTGATTCTCGAAGGTTTTTGTCACCGTAGAGAAAGCTGTGGGTCTTGTAGTTCAGTGCCTGTTTGACAATTGGCTTCACTCGGCATGTCTAACAGAATTCTCTTGAGATCCCTTTTTCAACAGAGCCTCAACGTATCAGACATTTAGAAATTGAAGCTAGGAAATAGTGGAATACAAGCCGGCGTCTTTTGGAAAAGCAGAGTCAGCAGCTGGGACATATTTTGGCCAGGTCATGCCAAGCATACCGACAAGAACGTATGATAGAGTGAGCTCCAAGTTCCTGATCTTGGGATATGTCGCAGATACCGTTCTATCAAGGCATCTTGTTCGGGGAAAAATTCATCTTTCTAAGCTTCAGCCATACAGTAAGCTTCATATGACATAATACAATAAAGTAAGTGAACTCTTGAAAAGGGAAGAGAATGTGGCTCAAGAGGAATCGAGGAGGCTTTGTTTCGAAGAGAATAGTATGCCTTATAAGCTTCTACCCAGCAACTGCTTGACTAGTCTCACTCCAGCAGGTGAGTCTAAGTGAGAGATCGGTTCTAGAGAGTGACAGCAAATTGATATGGCAATACGTTGATATGACAATGCGCTCAGACAAAGAGACGAGGTTGAGAGAAAATTCCCAGGTAGGATTATTCCCAGGTAGGATTGAGCTGCTGTCCGCAATCCGAGTTCAGACAACCGTTTCGATAGCTTAGGGGGGCATGCAGAACTTGATTATCTATTCACATCAAGAGATTGTATTTATTAAACCTTTCGAATCTCTTAATTTTGTAGGATAAGCTTTTACCACAAGCAGATAGACCACCATACATAAAATACACTCCCATCGACTCGAACACCAATCTGATGTAAACATGAATAAAATCATTATTCTATCTGATGAGGACGATGAGCGGAGAAAAAACTTCTCTTCTGAAATCGAAGTGTATGTCTAAATTGCAAAGGATCTAACTGTAAAGAATCAAAGTTGCAAAGCGCGAATACGTGGAGATAGAATCGAGTCCTGTTGCAAAGTGTTCTAGCCCCATGTTCGAACAAGATAATTTATTAAACGATATTCTCAATTCGGAGAAAAGCTCTCCGGTTATTTCAAATATGATCTGGAACCGAGATCACTCAGACGTACAGGAATTACCATCTCCCATACAACGACCTTCCCCCATCTCTCCGAAAAAGTCATCTTTGGGTGAGTCTCTGAAAGTTGCTTCAAAAAGTCAGACGAATCTCTCTCCTACAGAAATTTCTCCAAAGTCGTCTACCGAAAAAACAAAAATATCTAAAAGACAAGACGCTGAAAGCTCATTTATTTCCGATTTATCTGAAATCGACATTATTGGAAGCTTTAATCCTCAGCCGGAAAAAGCAAAGACAGGAATTAGATCAATGGCTGATCAGCTTCGGAATTGCGATCCTTCCCCCCGGAAGGAGACTCGAGAAATCAGATCCATAACTTCACTATCGAGCAAAATAACAAAAAACAAAGAAGAATTAGATCTTGACAGCCTTTTTGAAGCTGCAAAGAAAAATAACCCAAAACGGCTTAAGGAAATCAACAAGATTAACCACTCAAAGACTGAGCTTCTCGCTGAAATGGTTCTGGAAGTAGACCAGTCTGTGTATAGTCATTTCCCCTCCCTCCAGGAGTATCTCACTGTGAGAGAAACTCATATGAGCCAGCCTCTTATTATTTTCAAAAGAGTAAAAGACAAAGTGTATGATCCCCGCAGAGATATATTTATTCCCATAGACTCGTCTTGCGAGGAGGAAGACGGGCTTAAGTGCATTTTCCTTGAAGCCAGTGATCTCGTTGAACGATTTCTAGCCTCCAATCTTGAAGAGCTTCTAACCAAAAGAGATGACTGTACCACCATCCTTCTGATAGAAGGGCTGGAGAGCTACATGCAAAAGATCCGCAATCGCAAAAACCGAGAATACATCTCTCAGGTGAGGAGCCAGTTCGAAGACGAATCTCGTCGAAAGTCTAGAAAAACTACAAACCCACTTCCAGATGTGGATTACGATAAAATTAAAGAATACCTGGAATCTATGCAAATCATATACGGCGTACAGATTTTCCCCACCAAAAATCTGAACGACTCCTTAGAGTGGATCAAATCGCTCGCATACACACAGGCAACGTCTATATACGACAAGTCAGAAAGGCAGACCTCATTAGCCGGGATTGGCAATGTGAAATCTGGTGTTTCTGAAAAGGAGGTTGTTTCTGCATCTTTGAAACAACTGAAATTTGTAACAAATACTTCTGCAGAGCGAATCCAGGAAAAGTTCCCCACGATCCCCAGACTTCACAAGGCTGCTCATTCCTCGAGGAAGCTGGGCATGCACAATGACGGAAAACCGCTGGCGAGAAGTTCTATAGAGAATGCTATCGTCAAGTTGTTTACTAGCTGTGATGCAAGTGATTTCATTGATTGAGCTGCGAGGAGTTGTGGGTTGATTGAGTGGATTGTGACAAGTCTGTGCTAGTAGAGTAGTTTATTTGTGGAAACTCGTATATGAGTTCATTGAAGATGAGGATGGTTGTTGGTAATTCCATGGAGGGATTCACTATGGAGATGGCACGAATAGTTGAAGGTCTGATTGACTGACTCGTTTGCCTTAGGGGTGAAACATCTTTTTCTCCAACGTGTCATTCTTTGCCTTGTTTTTGGGTGTTCATACGGCTTTGGCCAATTGAGCTGGGAGTCTGAAGTTGACTGAATTATGCATCGTCTATTGTGTACGTGATAATTGTAAGAGGGTTGCCTTAGAAATGCTGTTGACACCCTCCCTACGGCTTGAAAAGCGAAAGGTTCTAGGTGAAATCCGAGGTATTGATCTGAGTAGGTGAATATGAGATGCAACGTCGTTTTCGACAGAGAATCGATTACCGATCGATCGGCAAGGAAGCAGCATGTACCGCTTGTACCAAACCTTTTTGCTTCTTTTGAAAAGAACATTGAAATAGCCTGTTAGCCTCCTTGAAATATAGGGACATGATTGCAGATGAATCCACAACCACCTTCCAGTAATGTTCTCATCCTGAAGGTGATGTACTGGGATATCTCCATGAGTTTGTAACGAGAAATTAGACTTAACTCACGGGAAAAGGTATAAGGATCTTTCCATGACATCTAAACTCGACCAACTACTGAGAATTCTGGCCTTCTCAAAGATTTAAAACAACTCTTTGTATTCCTACGTGACGCGTTTTACTGATTACGGCAAAACGAAGTGACCCAAAACAGCCTTTTTCAAGGAAATCACTTGTCAATCCTAAGGAACATTTGACTCTTTCTCACATGCTCCAATGCCAGAGCTCTCATAGGATCTGAGCCGGACCTGAGGTTCTTTCTCTCTTGACTTACAACTCACTCGTATGTCAGGCTTTGATAGATACAGGGACTACTTGTGGCTCATGGGGGCGAGACGGTTGGAAATTCAATTTTGTCAACCAATAATGTAGACCACTTATCCGTCAACACAGGGTCTAAGTGCGTCCGGCTCCTTTGCAGGATCATTTCACTTATCACAACCTCTTGACTCCCGACTTTACGAGTCGCCTTGGACTCTTTCCTTGATTTGTCGGCTAGTCCTCATCGTCAAGCGGGCCCTTCAAATCACCAGGTGCTGGCAAACCTCAGATCAGTACGAGTCCAACGCTAAACTGTGACACTTTGGATAAATACTCAAGTGTTATCTTTCTGTGGCAAAGCATTCGGCGGACTGGGGAGACCAAAAGAGGCAATTCTCAGACAGCTGTTAGGTCATTCTATCACTTTCCCTTTCTTTCCAGGCCAATGAAACTCTTCATCAAACACCTTCTAGTACACTTGAAATAGACCGATAACCGTTATCATTCTCTCTCACTGCTGCACAACTCTATTGATATTTCCAAGCTATATATAGACGCTTTACTTCAATAAATCACTTCCTAGTACTCTTAAAGTAATCAGTGACCCTCTCACTGTTGTAGTAAGATTTTTCGTTGAAAATCTCCAGATCCTCCCAGCGAGGACGAGTCTTGTCCTGACTTCTCTCACCTCTCAATTCCAAGTCAGTATGGAGCCATTTCAAAGCGAGAGGATGTAACGAGGCCACTTTGGCGATATCCACTCCAGAACTAGACTCTTGGACCACCTCTTTCTGTGAATCCCTGAAATTTATATTGGAGTGATCAACGTCTCTAATAAGACACCCTCCTCTCATATGAACAATACGAGATGGCCAGTCTCCCAGTCCATCGAATATATGGGTGGCATAAACTACAGAGGACCCTCTAGAAGTTGTTTCATCTACGAGAAATTGCAATAATCGGTTTCTAACCAAAACATCTAAATCCACGGTAACTTCGTCTAACAACAAAATGTCCCACGGTTTTAGTAGTCCCATACACAACTGCACTCTTCTGCGTTCCCCATCGGAGCACTGGTTCATTCTCCATCTGATGTCAATATCGAGAAGGTCGATAAGAAAGTCTCTTCTTTCTGGGTAAAGATCTCCTCCTATAGAGTTTATCAAGACTGTAAAAGCAATGTCTCTTTTTACAATCTCGTTATTGGCCCACTCTGTACCGAGGTATATAACGTTTCCTGTAGTTTTCTTCGAAGCTGACAGCTCCAGTTTGAAAGGATCAACTCCGTTGAGTAAAATAGAGCCTGACTGGATCATTTTCTGGCCTGCTAGAATTTTCAGTAAGGTGGATTTTCCGGCACCATTAGGACCAACAAGCAGAATTCTTGAGCCTTGTGGAGCACATAGACTGATGTCAAAAAGCCCAACCCCAGAGTTGGGGAATTTGTAGCTGAGATTCTTCGTTTCAATTGAAGGGGTCATGATGCAGGAATATGGACAAATTGTCCAAATACCCTTGAAAGATTGAAGAATGATAGAGAGCGCACTCAGCAATAGCAGACGGGGTGATTGTTGATTTGAACATGAAGGTGTTGTACTTTGTAGTTGAATGAAGGGTGTGTTCTTTGGTTTTGAATGAAACGTTATGAGACTCTATTTAGGTGGTCAAATGCGGATCACACTCGAGGATTGTTACTGAGTTTCCTTATTTCTCAGCCCCGAGTGGTTTTTTATCAGTCACTTGACCATCACTTTAGGTCTTCAGGCATTAGCTGTGCTAGGAAAGAATACTTATGTACAGCGCAGTCATATTGGAATGCCATCCTCTACAATGGAAAACGGACTGAAGAGGAGAATGAAAAAGAAAGCGGACTGTGCTTATTGTCAACAAGAGAAAGTATGCACCGAGAAACTTGGATTGCTCTTTCACTTGGCCTAACTCTACCCGAGGATGTTCATTCCAGCAGCTAAGGTAGTAAAGGCAAGTGCTTAAGAATGGATTTGCTTATGGTGAAATTTGATTCTATTCGAGGATAGCACATACCATAATGGCCTCTTCGCTGGCTGACCGTGATAGCTCAACCGACCCTTATCTGCCCCACTGACTTGGAAAAGGATCAAAAGAGCAGTAGACCCTAAGGATATAAGAGGTGCTATCCGCGTTGTTATCTAAGCACCTAGATACCACTCTGCAGACGGACCTCTTCAATTCCCTTTGCCATATAATGGGAAAAAGTCTCTTCTGTTCTACATGCACATCACCTTGTCACTCAATTCTTTCAGCTGGTTCACCTAAGTCAAGAACATGATCAGAGTGTGTGGCTAGGGACATCAAGTATTTCTGCTGTTGATGGTGCGAAGACATAGGAGCTCTGGCCAACCCAGTGCTTTCAGGGTGAGTAGCTTCACCAGGGCGAGACATCTTGTGTTAACAATATAGGACTGTTTATTCTACCTAAAGCCGCTAAATAGTCGAGGTTTAGTACCTCTTTTATACACGATTGTTTGCGGGGAAACATATGTGACGTAGCATCTCATAAATGACCTACTCCACACGTCAACCATTCTTTTCAACCAATTACTATGGTTATTCCTTTTCCCGATTACCTAATACTTTTTTCTTTTTCAATAACGTTAGAGTCTTTTCTTTTTCTGCGGTCAACGGTTATTTCTTTTTCCTTCTGTCGGTCACATTGTTTTCCCGGATTACGGCTGATAATCCGACATCTGCTGTCACTTTAGTCTCTTAATCATCTCGCCCCAAGTCATTTCGAAAGGTACAGTATATAATCCTACTCCAAAATGGCGAACAACAACGTCATTGCGAAAAATAAGGATTTTTGGTCAACTTTGCAATTAAATTATGACCAGACAGCCAAATCTGAAGTTGGTGTGGACTGGAGTGCTTCACCAAAGCCCCACCTCTTCCCCAACATGCCTGCTCAAATGATACAGATCGTCTAACATGAAAATTGGGGAACACCTCATGCGCCCGAGCACATGTCTCAATAGCAAGACGCTCAAAAGTGAGTGTTGGTATTGTTCGACTGTAGTGAGACACATTAGTAGTTGTTTACTTAGCTCTAACAATCCGAGCTTTCAAAAAATACACTGCAGAGTTCCTAATGAGCAAAATAATATGTTGCATGTTAATAGTGCCTTTCGGCAATGACAATATGGATCCAAAGACAGAGTGATTTTGGTGGCCAGGGTGTCGATACTGTATCCAAACATAATAGCGACTTTTTTGGCCTTTCGAAGCTCAGAAAATGGAAGACTAAAACCGCCTCCCTCAATCTGGCCTCAACTTTCATTGTCCAGAGCTTCTCCTATCAAGGGCGTTTACTGCACTCTGAAATGCACTTCTTCAAAAATAAGGGGCACATTAGGCATCTCACAAACTATAAGGGCGCATGAGGAATATCTCAAAATTTCACGAATGGAGTCTGAAAGCGATAAAGATGAGTACATGTCGCCGAATGAGGATTCAAAGAGCCAAGGAGACGAGATCATCAATTCCACTGGAGAAGCAAGCCTAGAAGAAGACACCACGATTTATGAACACGCTTTGAAAGCGAGTTCTGCAGACGGGTTCGACATCGCACCACTGGTGGCAGTTCCCTGTGCTGCTCCTATTCACAGTATGACATTTTCGCGTGGTCCCAAATGGATGCTTCTCGGAGGAGAGGATGGGTTCATTAGGAAATACGATTTTACCAGCTCAGTGGAGGGGAAAAATCCACTAACTGTAGCACAGAGACACTTGTTTGTAGATTCTGTAACGAATGCTGGTTTGCTTCAGTCTTATTGGGAGAATGAGCAGCCAGTTTTCAAAAGCGATCTGGGTATCACTGAGAATACCGCTGTGTATGAGCCTAGAGTTTCCCCCGTTTACTCAATTGCGGTGCAGAGTGAAGCGCAATGGCTTCTTTCTGGACTGGCATCGGGTGGAATAACACTTCAGTCAATTCGGCATGACGAGGGGAAAATTCAGCATTATTTTAGACATCAAAGTGGTGAGCCTTCTTCTGTGGGGATGGGACATAGCGATGCTGTAAGTGTTTTGAAGATTGACCATGACGAAACTGGGTTTCTGAGCGGCTCATGGGACAAGTCCATCTTACAGTGGGACTTGAACACGGGAGAAATCACAAACAGGTTTTTAGGAGCTTCTCAGCAGATATCCAGTATTGAGTTTCGGCCGATGGGAGGGTGTGAAATTTTCGGAGGGACTCACAGGGAGAAGAAGATGAATGCTGAAAGAGACTTGGATTCTTTGTTTGGGGAGAGTGATGATGAGATGGGAAAGGAGGAGAACAAAGGTGTGGAAGAAGATGAGGGAAAAGATAAAAGGAGGGAAGATCAGAATGGAGAAGATGAAGATGAAGATGGAAAGGGACAAGATGAAAATGGACAAGACGAAAAACGAGACAAACAGAGAGAAGGAGGAGAGACAGAAGATGAGAAAAATGACAAAATCAAAGATGAGATATCCAATTCAAAAAACCTCTCCCTCCAAACAAGCAAATCAGTATTTCTCTCATCTTCCATTGACGGAACGCTCAACATATGGGATAATCGTCTAAAAGAGGGAAAATCCTGTATCTTGAGAATCCCTCCTCCGATGTCCACGCCACCGTGGGGGATGTCAGCTTCATGGTCAGCCTCTGGTGATTCTATCTTTATCGGACGAAGAAACGCCACAGTGGATGAGTTTTCGATGAAAATGCCATTCTCCCAAGAGGGAGGAATTCAAGTTTCCCATCCAGTGAGAACTCTGAAATTCCCCTCCGTTTCCGGCCCGGTATCGGTTGTCAAACCGATGCTCAACGGCCACCACCTTTTGTGTGGATCTTTCGACAATGTTCGACTCTACGATTTGCGCCTTCACGAGGAAAGCACAAAGAGTACCTCAAAGAGGTCAGCCGTTCCTTTCATGATCATCCCAGGCCACCACGGTGGTTGCATCAGTGACATGTACATAGATCCGTCTTCCCGCTTTCTGGTTAGTGCTAGTGCAAACAGAGGATGGCAGGGAACGTCTACGGAGACTGTTTTGATTTACGAAATTGATGCAAAGGTGTAGGAGCAAATCGGGTTGGAGGCAATGTGCGATAAAGTGAGTGTTGGGATGGTTTTCTCAGGGCTCGCTGCTTCAACAAATCAGTTCAACAGCAGTTTGTTCTTCGGGTACCGCGATGAATCCTCGCGGGCAAAAGGCTCATATCAATGGATCTGACGAGGATTTTGGATTCTTAAATGCCAGGGGAGAGATTTAGTTGGACGAAATTTAAAAGCTACCTATGATCTGTAGGGGGTTTCAACATACAGTCGTGTTGCTTTTCCGAAGCGGAGTGGATAGATGTGCTGTAGTGAGGGTAATAGAGTGAGGATACTCACTTAGTTTAACCGACAGAAAAAAGGTTTGGACTCACGATTAACGGTTGATGAGTTACAAAAACACGGCGCTATATTTTACCTATTTCAGTTAGTTTTATGACATGCATCCTGATAGCGCGATGACAAACAAGAACCCTCTAACAAACTTTTATCGATGAGACATGAAGTCGGAACCTTCGGCAGGGAGTACTTTTTTTGCGGCAGCGATTTTGTGATCTCAAAGAGGAGGGCTTGGAACGAGAGCCTTAGCAGATGACTGTTCTCTACTATAGTATTCAAGTTTTCTCGGATGTACTATGAAAATTTTGCAAGCTTTGCAAGCACAGAACTTTTTGTTTTATAAATCATAAGCTTACAATCAATAATCAGATTCGCTATCGGAGGATAGAAATTGATGGCTAACTGTGTCCTACCACTATCCGCTGGCCCAATTGTCATCATATAGTCTTCAAGCGTTATCGCTATTATTATAGACGAGCACCCGGTACATATGAATTGAAGATTTCTTGTGTATTATAATATCCCATAAACAAGCAAACTCAGTCAAAAAATTTAGGCATGCATGAAAGATCTTTTTGCCAAAAATGATCATGATCTAGATCCCTGTTTTTCGGCTTGCGATCTTAGATCTTTAGATCAGATCGCAGTTTTGAAAATCTGATTTGGTATCTAGATCATGATCGTGGTGAATACTACTCTTCTATAAATCTGTCTTGAAATCCCAGCATTTCTCAAGACCCTTCATTCTAGAGCAGAAACAGTACCAGTAGTGCCAGGTAATTGATCATCCAAAAGAGCGACAGAGGCGTCCCGAAATTGGAGCGTACTGTATGATCATTAGAACCGTAAAGGTGCATATTAGACTGCAAATCAATTTATCATAAAAGCGAAGCAGAGTTGTTCAGGAAAAATAGATCCCTGAACAAAAGCATTTCAGCAAAGCGGAAATGTTCAAAAAAAGGTGATTAAACCTGATTGGGTTCAACCTGCTCCGTATGACTCTGGTAAACCAATCTCGAACCTCATGTGGGAGTAACAATCATAGAACATTATGAATAGACGCCACCAGATCCGGATCCCAAATCTAACCCTGAAATAAGGTCCCTTCCGTTATCTCAAGTCAAAGCAGCAAATTTAATGACCTTCTGACAGGATCAAATCTAAGATCAGAATCAGGTGACATTTAATCATAATCATCCGTGAGAGTAACGATTTCGAAACTGATTTCCCCGTGTTGTATTTCTCTAATTTTTGGGTAGCAATTCTCGCTTTATATAGTGTTACAACATCAAGAATGTTGTAAGGGGGTTTATTTCGATGCATGTGCTACTTTTTTGCCCTGCATGGACTTCTGCGTACGGAAGATCTGCATTCAATGTGAGAAGCAAGAGGGTTGGATGTTGATCAAAGACTCTAAACTTTTGTTGAAAAAATTGATGACTATGAACTTACTGCATTATTACTGTATGTTGTATACACTAAAGCTGTTTGAATCCAAAAGAAGAAAATCTACACGCTGTTTAAATCTGAAACTCACGTACAACATAACATCACATTTTGAGTTCTCCATTATTTCAAAGTACGGCTTTACAGCAAAACTTTCAATTAATGTTACTGCTCTTCGAAAGCATTTAAGCATTATACTCTTTGGTAAGTAAAAATTTCCCCGCGGCGAAGCGTATTTTTTATCAAATCGCAGAGATGGTAGAATACACGTCTAACAGATCGGCAGCAAAGAGTGGTGATTTCCTTGAGGTGAGCGCCATACAGATAGAAGTGCGACACTTTGATTTACATGAAAAACAGTTTGTGCGCCATCCTTTAACTACAATTTTATAACGAGTATATCTTTCCTCAGGTAAGACTTTCACTGCCTCACGACAAATGATACAATACAACACCAACCAAGGTTCTGCAGATCCTCACTTGTCAAATCAAACATTTTGCCTAAGAGCTGCTCGAAGCGATTTTCTCTCAATCTAGAGTAAGTCAAAGTCATGGGGCACAACGGCACAACACCACCAACTACAACAAAGACAGATAGATCATCAACTCTTCATAACATAAATTAATAAACCTTAAACTACAAATGCTCATATCCCTCACAATCCCCTCAGAGCTTTCACATGCTCCACTTTGACAAACGTCCTATATGTTAGTGCTAACATCCATTAACAACTTGCCTTACAGTGGCGAGGTCATCGCCGTTTAAAGACTCCTTCACCGATTCAAGTTTTTCAAACTTTGCAGAAATCGCGGAAATGTCCTCTTTCGAAAAGGGATATTTTGCCTGGGCCAGATGGCTGATGAGATTTAGAATCTTGTCTACGCATGTAAGATTTGAATGCGGATGGTCTGGGTCCAAAAGCGAAACCATCGGCTCCACAACATTATGCTGTGAGATGAGTTCCTTCATCTTTGCGTCCACACCGTTAGACAGAATGGCCGACAAGAAGGAAAGAGCCCTCAGGTAAACCTTGGGAGAAGTCACTTGTGACGAGTTTAAAACTCTCGGCACTATAAGCAATCCCTGGTCGTTCTCACACAAGACAGTGCATGCGGGCTTGAAGTTTCTCACCACTGAGGAGAGGGCATATATAGCTTTGAGACTCACGTCCTGATTTTCTTCCACAGAACAGGTTATCAACTTTTCAACCGCTCCAGGCTGCTTGAAAAAGGCTTCCTGAGCGTTTGGATTGTTTTGAACCGCACTGCCAATGATGGAGCAGGCCCACAATCTAAGAACGGGATCTTTGTGAGAAAGTAGCTTAATAATTTCAGGCCACATCTTCATATTCTCAATATTATTGGCGTTATCGAGATTCTCAATCAACATTTCAAAATTATCGCATGCAACCTCCCGATTTTCTAAAGTGGCTTCTTCGTTAACCATACAGGAAAGATTCTGTTTCATCAACGTTGGTTCGTCAGGCCCGCCTGCGCCAAAAAGTTGTGCTAGCAACTCCGGATTCGGAGCTCCAGCCTTTTGCTTACCCTCTTCGTCTCCGTGCGTCTGAGTTACTGACCAGTGAAGTAGTTTGTCCATCTAGTCCCCTTAAACGTTTTTCGCCCTATATATATATCACCGCCATATATATACCCTTTTCTCACCAGATTGTTCTAGAACTTTCTGGAAGGTCGTGTACCGCCCACCCCTTAAAATATGGAAGCAATTGCAGATCGAGCTTTCCTGCCGGGGCAGCAACAGCTTTCGTATGACGAGTCTCCTTCTTTGTTGACCTTTGTCATTGATGCCAATCCAGCTCAGTGGTGTCAGGTTTTTGGCGATGTTCCTCTTGCAGAAGTGTTAAAATCCATCATGGTGGCTATCAATGCACACCTGTCTCTCAACTCTAATAACAAAGTTGCCGTTTTGTCTGCCAATTCCCGCTACTCTGGATCACAGTTCCTTTTTCCTAATGACGGAGCAAAAATATCCTCCAATTCGCTCTCCTCAGAGATGTACAGACAGTTTAGAGTCGTTGACGAGACTCTACTCCATAACTTGAATGCACTGCTAAGCCAGGAACCTGCAGATCAGTCGTCTCGTCTCTATGGAACCCTTTCTGGATCTCTCTCCATGGCTCTGGCTTACATGAGTAAAATGTCCACCGGAGCCGCTGAAAATGACGGAACTCCGCTTCGATCGCGTATAGTTGTAGTTAGTGTTTCAGACGACTCGTCTCTTCATTATATCTCTATGATGAACTGCATCTTTGCCGCTCAAAAGATGAAAACTCCCATCGACGTTTGCAAACTGCACTCTAATTCCATCTTTCTCCAGCAGGCGGCAGACTCTACTGGGGGGACGTATTTATCTGTTAAAAACCCTCAGGGCCTCATACAGTATTTGACGAGTGCGCTTTTCGTCGATCCAAACATCCGCAACTTTGTGGTTCTTCCCACAAACGCCCACGTAGACTTTCGTGCCTCGTGCTTCATCACGGGAAAGATTATCGATACCGGCTACGTCTGTTCGGTCTGCTTGTGCATTCTCAGTCTTATACCGAAGGATGCAAAGTGTCCCACCTGTCAATCAGAGTTTGACAAGGCTGTTCTAACAAAGTTGTTGAGAAGGCCACCCATTGCGAGAAAGAGGATTGCCTGATTTTTCCGGAAAGAGACTCTCCTGGCAGCCTTCTGCGTTTCGTCAATTCGAAAAGATTTATGAAATAGACAAACAGTGGCTGTGTGATGAAGTATTTGTCATTTTTTTCACTCATATTATTTCAGTGTCAGAACAGAGATTTTGAGACTTCCGGGACTATTTACTGTTGTTGTTGTGCATTGAGTGAGTCTTGTTTGAAGGGGAAAAGATGTTTCAGCCGCAGATCTCCATCCAAGAAGAATCTCGCAATCTGATACAGGTTATAAATAGAGTTGAAATCTGGTAATTACCAAGAAAGAAACTACCGATGAGTGCTGTTCCCGAAGCGGTTACACCAGGTGATCAATCCCAGGTTTTTGAGGTGGGCTAAGAAGAGAACCAACATTCTTTAACCTTTCAAAAACTTCTGAACTGGAGATAAAGAGTTGACGAAAGCCGGCTGAAGCAAGCACTGTTTCAGAGAGACTTTAACATATGGCAGACATGGTGATGTCCGGTTTCGACGACGGAATATTACAATAAACTTTTGTCTTGATGCAGCTGTATGAATTTTAATCTCGATCCCGTCAAGTAGAATGTGGATAGCGGTCCAGTTCTGAAAAAGTAATGAAGATCGCACCTTTATGATTTCTGACTTGACTGATTACTAATATCGAAAGAAGCAGTCGCTTGAGATAAACTATGACTCAAAGTGCGAATGCCGTAAAAATCAAAGGCTAGAGAAGAATCCGATGAGGTCAGTAATGAGAAGTCGGTGCGAACATAAGAAGGGGGCTCTTCAGGCCTCTCTTTGAGTCTATGTATTAGTTGGGTTGACATCATCATGTTAGTGGGAGGGAAATACTTATCCTGTTCGAACCTTAAAAAGTACTCCACCTATAGCAAAGTGAATGCAAGGGGTCTTTGCACTAGAAAGGCATATCTCCCCTACTTTCCTCAACAGTGGCAGACAAAGTAGTCCAATTGAGCATGAAGGGTACCCAAAGTAAAAACCTAATCAGTCAAGACAAAAGGGGTAGTGTGAGGATCAATCCATAGTTGATTGGATGACATGTAAAACAACATCGATGAATGTGTGAATGAGTACTGGATCATCAGAGTCTGTTCTATACAATGAATGAATCAGACTAC
>JAKTTA010000196.1:0-71073 GCA_030580415.1 Citeromyces nyonsensis
ACAGGAGCTCTGGCTTTAATAGCACCTATTGAGCCAATACCACGCTCACCAATAGGAGAGTTACGGAAACCTTTGATTCCATGCCACACGGTACCACCAATGGCACCCATAGCAAATGCACCGCCAAAGTCATTCAAAATGACCATAGGACATGGATCTCTGGAGTGATCTCTTTCAGACATGTTGAGCAATGATTTTTCAGTTGATTACCCGTCAAAGGTGTTAGGATGCGCGGTGTGTAAAGTCTCTTTGACATTTTCAACTACAATGGCTGGTCTACTCGGCAGCCTCGAGGATTTGCCTTGTGAAATACTTTCATAATAAACCTGAATTCATGTTTCTGCATTTTCCTTCTATTCTTTTTAGTCTCCTATCTGTCATCTTCGAGTATTGAAGTGAATATGATCTACGCACCAGGGCCAATGAGAGAAGAATATGTTTTCAGGTTGTGTGGAGCCATTGATTTCCAAGTGAGCTATGATAAACGCTTCATGAAGAGATTATATCTGAGTTTTTTTTTTTTTCGATTCAGCGTATGGTATTTTTGATCTAGTAAAGCCATCTGAGTAAGAGAATACTTATTAAGAATCAAGTTGACTAAATAAATTCAAATTGACTCTTATTATTCATTTTGTCACTTGCGTGTCTTCTGGAGTGCTTTAAAACAACGAAAAAAGAAAGCAGCAAACTGTTTTTTAGTTCTTTCGTTTTGTTTTCTGATATCAAAACAAAAATTCTATGAAAAGATAATACTTCTTTAACTAACTATACTACCAAAAAAATCTGTCCGCACCTAGACGTTTCGAAATCATGCTCAAATGATGATTGAAAGAAATATTCGGTGGAAATTTCAACATTATATATATATATATAGGAAGATGGATGAAGACCTTTATGACGAGTTTGGCAATCCTCTAAACGAGATATCCGAGAGCGGAGATAGCGAATCTGAAGTAGAGACTACCCAACATAATGTGGTTGAAGATGATGAAATGACGGACCATGGGGCTCAGGTGGTGGTTCATCAAGACCAAGCACTCATCCCTTCTCTAAGACAAACCTTTGGAGATGATGTTGAAACAATCATTCAAACAACAGACACTCAGGATATCTCTGTTCCGGTCATTACTCCGCCCAATACCACAACATTCTCCATAGAGGAGAAGGAACTGCCTGAAACTTCATACTCCAAACAGTATATGTGTGACTTGATGATGTCTGCCGGTAAAGTCAGAAACGTGGCTGTTGCTGGGGCGCTACATTCTGGAAAGACATCCTTCTTAGATATGCTTATAAAGCAGACTCACTTCCTACCTAGTGTAAACAGGTACACTGATTACCATAAGCTGGAGCAGGAGAGAGGAGTTTCCTTGAAAGCTACGATCATGAGTCTGCTTTTGCCAACTCTCAGCGGCACTTCTATTGTGAGTCACATTGTCGATGTTCCGGGCCATGTAAATTTTCAAGACGAACTCGCTGTAGCTCTTTGCACCGCTGACAGTGTAGCTGTAGTAGTAGATGTTGTAGAGGGGCTCACACTTGGCACTGAACTGGTTCTCGATAGATGTCTTCGAGAGGACAAACCCGTATTTATAGTCCTGAGCAAACTGGATAGACTCCTTCTTGAGCTTCGTCTGCCACCGGTGGATTCCTATTTCAAGATTCGCCGCATCATCCAGGAGATAAATACATTCTGTAAGCAATCAGCTCACGGGAATGCCTACAGCCATACGAGAGTTTTTTCTCCGGAGCTCAATAATGTTTGCTTTTCGAGCGCAAAATTGGGGTTCTGTTTTAATCTCAAGAGCTTTGCCGCAATTTACAAATCGAATAAGATGCCTGATATCGATGTCGATGAGTTTTCCACTAGATTATGGGGCGACGTTTACTTCGCAGAAGGCAAACTCACTTCTCAGAAGGGAACAGCAACGTCAAGCGACAGATCTTTTGTCAGGTTTGTCTTAGAGCCACTTTATAAGATTGCATCCAACTGCCTGACGAAAACCCCACCAGAAGCATCGATGTGGCTAGCTCATAACTATAACGTCAAAGTCAGCAGTGCCGCATTAGACAAGGATTACAACGAGGCTGTAGCCAGAGCAATGTCTGCATTTTTCTCGGATTCTCCACTAGGGTTTACTGACACTCTTGAAAAACTCATGCCATCTCCCTTAGACGTGATACATGGTTCAGGAAATTCAGCCTTTGAAAAGGAAATCAAATCTTGCGATCCGACAGGACCGTTGGTAGCACAGGTGACAAAGTTCCTCGACACCAGACAGGCGAATGGCGATTTTTTTGCGGTTGTAAGGGTAAATAGCGGCTGTCTTCGCACGGACTCAATTGTAACCCTACTGGGAGAAAATTTCTCTTCGCAGTTTGACGAGGATGTATTCGAAGTGCAAATCAAACAGCTGTACATATCTGATGCTCGGTATCGGATTCCCGTTTCTCACATCCCAGCGGGGAGTATAGGGCTCATTGGAGGAACAGAAATATCAAAACTTATCTCTAAAAGTGGGACTCTCCTTGGGCCAGAGTTTACCCAGGAGCAATGGGCTTCTTTGAAAAAGATTGACTATGGCCCTCCGCCAGCTCTGAAAGTTGCCCTTCAGCCCATCAACCCGTCTGAGTTGCCCAAATTTCTGGCAGCTCTTCGCATTCTGGGGAAATCATATCCTGGATGTGAGGTCAAGGTTGAGGAGAGTGGAGAGCACGTTTTGCTAGGATCTGGAGAGCTCTACTTGGATTGTGCCTTACATGATCTGAGAACTCTGTACAGTGGCATCGAGATACGAGTTTCCAATCCTCTCACCAAGTTTGCTGAAACGGTTGTTGATTCTTCTTTTGCCAAGATTGCAGTTGAGTCAGCTAACAACAAAAACTCCATTGTGATAATCGCTGAACCTATGGAGGAGGAGCTTGTCAAAGACATAACTCAGAAGACTGTACCTTCAATGACCGAGAACTCTGCTCGACAAGTTGCAGCCCACTTCAGAAACCGGTATGGTTGGGATGCGCTCAAGGCCAGGTCTATCTGGTGTTTCGGTCCGAATGAGTGTGGAGGAGCTAGCCTTTTACTGGACGATACACTCGAAGAAGAAGTGGACAAGAGTCAACTACTAAAAGTGAAGGATTCCATAATACAAGGATTTTTTTGGGCGTGTCGTGAAGGTCCACTTTGTGATGAGCCCATCAGGAACATGATTTTCAAGATAATCGAGATCAATCTGTCTGAAAATCCTCTGGAGTCTAATGGTGGTCAACTGATTCCAATGACAAGACAAGCTTGTTATGCTGCATTCATGACCAGCTCTCCCAGAATAATGGAACCCATTTATAAGATTGAAGTGATCAGCACCACCAGTGAGATTGCAGAGGGCTTGTCACTGCTACTCGAAAAACGGAGGGGAGCGATAATGAACGATCAACCAATCATGGGAACACCGCTTTACAAATATCAGGGAGTCGTGCCTGTGATTGACTCTGTTGGCTTGGAAACAGACATACGCACAATGTCACAGGGGAGCGCTTTGCCCTGCCTTGTATTCTCACACTGGGGCATTGCACCAGGTGATCCACTGGATAAGGAGTGTTTTATTCCTAGTCTCCGGCCTGCGCCAATAAAGAGTCTTGCCAGGGACTTTGTGATCAAGACGCGCAAAAGAAAAGGAATTAGCGGGGCGCCTCAACTGAGGAATTACATAAACGAGGATGTTTTCCAGAGTTTGAAGGAGAATAATTATATAGAAGAATAAGCTGTCATGCATCAATTAGATATGGAGGCGTTTGTAATCTGATTCGCCTTTTGTTAAAAGGGGGATTTTAGTTGATCCAACTCACAAGATCCCTTTCAAGCTCAAGCCTGATGAATAATATGGTTGGACCTACAGAAAAAATGACAATTTGATATATTAAAGGCGTGACGATAATCATTCAGGAGATCAGTTTTTTCTTCTTCTGCTCTTGCCCGGTCTCTTGGACTGCTGCTTCATCTTACGACCATTAAAGCCTGTGACATCAGCGGAAGAAGTGGCGTCATTCTCCTTAGACCGCTTCTTCTTTCCCCCAAACCCAAACTTTTTATCCTTGGCAAGCCTCTTACCGTTAGGCTTGGTTCTTTTTCTATCTTGTTTGTCGGCGGCAGCTTCTTCAACGGCGATGGAGAACTCATCCTGGTCCATTTCGTTATCCTGTCTCTTTCTCTTAAGAGACTTGATCTTCTCCAACGTATTTTTTCTTTCCTTTGCTCTGTTCTGCAGAGTTTCATTCTGGACCTGCTTACCAAACTTTTTGAGCTGTCTCTGCTTTTTCGCATCCTGACTAGCCTTCTTGGAAGCTGCTTCCTGTACCAGTCTAGTACGTAGCTGGTCCATATGTTCGTCAGATTTAACCATTTCTGCAAAATAGTCGAGTGGTCTCGAGAAGGGCACTTTAAGAGCGATGAGCTTCCCACGCGCCTCAAGGGTGGCCTCAAGCGCCTGTTGATAGAATGCCAGTTCTCTCTGAGTATCGTCGTATATATCCTTTATCTTGGATGCAGTGGCATCTTTAGACGTGACAGCCTGGTGCTCCTCGAAAGTGCACTTCCCCCAAGGAAGCTTGATCCGCTGAAGAGCGTTCTCAAGAGCTGCGGTATTGTTGATGGAAAGCTTGGTATGTGGCACAACATCCGCCTCGGAGTCAATCTCTGCTTCACTCAGGGGGACGTCGGACTCTGACTCCAGAATGTCCTGCTCATCTCCTGACTCTGGAGCTTCTCTAGCATCTTCATAAATGGTGTTTCCCTCTTCGAAAACGGTAGTGTCGTCTCCATCGTCGTCTCCATCCTCCTCTTCATCGTCCTCGTTTTCATCTTCCGATGCGCTGGACATTTCCGCTTCAGAAGCAGACTGAGCAAGTCTGTCGAGATCCAACCGAGCCTCAATGTTCTCAATGTCAGAGTTGTCCTTGTCAGATTCTTCGCCAACCTCGTTAGACTCTTTGTCAACAACCTTTTCGGACTCCACTTCAACAGCTTCGGTCGAAGCAGCCTCGCTCCTTTGAGCCTTCTTCAGCTTCCTCTGCTCCTTCTTACTGAGAACTTCGCCCTGAGGCTTGCTCTGTTTCCCTTTTCCCTGCGTCTTCATTACCTTTTTCTTTATTATTTTTTTTTTTTTTTTTTTTTTTTTTTCGAAAATTTATTGTCGTGCAACACCTAAATCTACATCTATCTATTTGGAGCGCTTGTACACTTTGTTAAGGAAAGAGGAAAGCACGTCACGCTTGAACCCTCTAGACTCGTCAACAGCAGCAATTCTTTTCTTCAGTTCCTGAGCTACAGATTCTTCGTACTGCAAGTAGATCTGATCGATCTTTAGTTCTTGGAATAGCTCCTTGCAGACCGCTTCTTTTGCAGAATCCTTTCTACCATAGTTCTCATCCAGTAATTTGCGTTGGTCGTCGCTGCAGATCTTCAGTGCGGTGTTGACAATCCAAGAACACTTGTTGTCTTGAATGTCAGTACCGATTTTGCCGATATCTTCAGGCTTCCCGAAACAGTCAAGGTAATCATCCTGGATCTGGAAGTATTCACCAAGGGGAATCAGCACATCGTGCGCTTGCTTCAAGTCCTTCGGGTCGTTTATACCGCACATGAACATAGCCAAAGCAACGGGCAAGTAAAACGAGTAGTAGGCGGTTTTGAAAATCACTATAAATGAATGCTTCTCAGGCGAAAACTTGGAAAGATCAACATACTCCTCGGAAGCAGTGGTCAAGTCAAGAAGCTGACCCAACTCAGTCTGAAAAGTGACTTCGTGGAATAGATCAAGCAGATCAACGTAGTAAGGGTCTTGACGGAAATGCTTTTTCAGCAACACGTAAATGGCTCCCTCAAGCATGAAAGAGTCATTGATGGCGATAACATCAACTTCAGGCTTTCTGAACCAGCATGGCTGACCCCTACGGGTGATTGACTTGTCCATCATGTCATCAGCTACGAGGAAATAGGCCTGCAGCAACTCAATGCACCATCCCAAGATTGCAGCCTTCTTGTGCTCTTCCTCAGAAAGCTCTTCATATGACTTTTTACCCTTCAAAATCATATAAGTGTCCACAACAGAGATACCACGGTTAAGCTTTCCGCCTGGAGTGTTGTACTCAAGGTTTCCCTTGAACCACTCGATGGCTTCTCTTGGCATGTTGTAGCCTTCTAAAGTTTCAATCAACTCATCAACCAACCCTGGGAAGTATGAGAGGAAGTTTTGCCGAACAGAGTTTTTGTCCATTTTGAAGTGAGTTAAACGAATGCAGCATCATTACATTTTTTAAGTCAAAAAGACAACATGACATGTTGATTGTAAAATTTTATTTCAAGTGTCATTCTAAAATCGCTAAATACTATATAAGAAGAGTTCAAACGTCAAGTTTAAACGTTCACTCTGGCCAACTCTTCGCTACCGGCCTTGGTGTACAAGTACTCATTGTAGTCTCTGGCGTTGGCCCAGACGTTCCAGACAATAACACCAGGAATGATTATGTAAAGTGCTTGCGATTTAGTTCTTCTCCAGGTGTTGAAAACTGATCTCTCCAAAGCACCTCTCATAGCAGATTGTGCATAAGGAGAAACAGTGTATGTCGTCACTCTCTTTTGAGCGGGGGATCCGATGTTTCCCCACCATCCCATATATGTTCCTGGAAGTCCACCCATTTTGTTTAAAGAATATGTTTTGGTATGGTGTTCTATGCCAAATGTAAAACTCCCAATTGGCCAGCTGGTGCTTATGTAAGCGGTGTACGGATGCTCTGTCGTGGTACTAGTTGGTTTCCCTGCACCAACTTCAGATTTATCAATAACACTAGTTGTAGTATCTCCTGTCTTTTGACTATGTACCGGGAGCTGGGCTTGAGGTCACGAAGACCACACCATGATGGAACTATCGCCTTGTTAAGGCTCACTAATTATGTCCAGTTGTTTTCTCCCTCAATTGTAGCCCTTCAAGTGTTATAATACGTTCTTGAGAGTATAGCGTTAAGCAACGGGTCCAGCATGTTGATGTATTTCAGCAGTCAGCACTCCCACTACTCCTGTGCAGGGTACCGAGAACACTTTCAGGCCGTTTGGCTTGATTGATTTTCCCACTTAAAAGTGACTGCGTGTCCATGTTAATGCCCACCGAATGTAACAGAGGCTCGATTTGGTAATCTTAAGTGCAATCCGAATCGCCTCATATCACTACCTGTAAAACTATACCTCATACGACATAATGTATCTACCTGTACCAGATTGTCTGATCTATCAACGGAACAGCCGTGCAGTGATTCCATTAGACCGAGAGCCATCAAGCGAATGAGCTGACCAGACCATAAAAGTAAAAGGCAATGCTCTTACCATATCTACGTTCCTCCTAGGTTGAGATGCACCTTGCAACCTGCATATGCATTATTGGTGCATAAAAAAATATCATCAGACTGATGTAACTTCGGCCTCTCAGCAATTTATTCCCACCAATATTCCAAGATTGCCAGAGTGTCTCTAAATATTCAAACACAAACGTCATCAAATGGAAAGAGATAAAGTTGACATCTCCCAGAGCGAAACCAAGAGCATCACAAACCAGGTCCTCGAATCACCAGAAAAAATCAATCACAGCGAAACCAAGCTAGATGGGAAAATCAGAAAGCCGCCAGCCGACCTGGAGCGCGTTTTTCCGTCAGAGATAATGTGTTTCGATGAGGATTCTTTCGAGCCTCTCATTCATAGTCGGTCTAGAACTTATTCAGAGTCAGGAACTCTTAATTTTGATCCCCTCACCGGAATTCGTATAAGCGGTCATCGGTTTGGGCTGGGTAACGGCCCAGGAAATTCCAAGCCGAGGCACAGACGCTGCTCTGAAAGTAGCACCACGAGCTCTTCGGCCACTCACAACATAAAGGGCATTGAAGATGAATACTTCCCAGGTTTCGCCTTCACGTCTGACCTACTTTCAAAGTGGATGGATAATGAAAAGCTTCAAGAAATTCCAGAATCGTATGAATCAGACACTCCAGACGTTACGGCAAAGAAACGGCGACACAGCCTGGAAAAACATTATGCTCTTGATGATGAAATCAGTCACTCCAGGGTGAAACCTATTTCGGTACCCAAAAGACAGCGGAATGCTAGAATTGATCTCAATGAGGGCAGAGAGGATGTCATGGAAATATTAAACCAGGCCTCCATCCTTTCCAGTACACCTCTCCGGGACAATGACTTCAAGGTTTTCTCCAAGATGCCTGCTGACTATCCTTTTATGAACTTTTCTGCACGACGCAGGACAATCAAATCGTTACTTGCTCCTGATTCCCCCGCAGAGTATGTTGCACATATCACAAAGCTCGTAAAGGCGAGGTTTCAACAGGAGCTCAAAGAGCACCACAAAAACTCTCCCGCCATGCGGTTGCTGAGTAATCCTTCCTCTTTCAAACCCTCTTTTAAGCCAGATGATCTCAATGAAAAAGGGAGTGTCGTGCTGGGTCACAAATTGGGGAAAATCATTGGGCAGGGCTCTTGGGGGATTATTAGAGAGTGCAGCTTCGTGGGATTCAACTGCGACTCTGAAAGTCAGCAGAGTTCAGTTACAAAGACAACCAACTCAGAAGATCGCTTTTACCGCAACTCCAATGTGGCTAACGATAAGTTGGAGGAGCAACCTAAAAGTATGTCCACGCAAAGTGGCATGTCGCTGGCAGACAACAATGGAAGAGCTATAAAGATCATAAATACTTCAAACCCCATGATCCGACAAATTTTCCAGAGGGAAGTTGACATTTGGCGGTGTTTATCTCATGCAAACATATTACCTCTACTGTCGTGGAAGCAAACACCGGATTATATATTTGCGATTACCCAAAGAGTATACGGTGGGACACTCTTTGACCTAGTCCGTTACTGGCAGGACAGCCCTCCACCGCTGGACAAGCGTGTTTTTCTGTCAACCAAGTTTTGCCTTGATGTTTCCAGTGGCTTGCACTACATGCACAAATTAGGGATTGTTCACGGGGACGTCAAGTTGGAGAATTGTTTACTGAAGGAATCCATCAAGCGCGACAAAAAGACATTTGACGCTATTCTCTGTGACTTTGGAATGTCTCAGTACTTTTGCGAGAACGAGGAGTCGAATACTTTACTTGACTTCCATGCTTCCAGGAAAAACTTTGGACCTGCTCCTACGTCCACTATTTTACACCCTGACAGACTCAAGAGAAACGAAGATCAGTTTCCGCTGGCAGACAAAGAGGTAGAAGACGGCCAAACTTCAGAGCAACCGTCACCTTTGCCAGACTCGCATGTTGGGTCTTTACCGTATGCTGCGCCTGAACTGCTGCAGATCAGTCCTCCAGGACTTTCTCCCGAAACCGACATATATGCGTTGGGAGTAATGATGTATACAATGCTTAACGGGGAGCTACCATTTAAGCACAAGTTTGAGCCTCGTCTCAAGGCAAAAATCTTGAACGGGAAATATGATCTGGGGTCTGTGAAAACAGTACTGGAAATGTCGAACAATTTAGAACTACTCAGCTTGCTCAAAGGCTGTATGGCGTACAACGTATCGGAACGGTGGGATTTAGAGAGAATAATGAAAGTGCTCGGCGAAACAATAGCCACTATGCAGGTTGTGTAATATATAAATTTAGGTCGTGCGATTACCACTATTTCATTGAAACACTCGCGTTTTAAGACAAGCAGAGAGCCTGTTGAATCTAACCGACTCTCCCTCTATTCTATTGCTTTTTTCGACAAAGCTGTATAATGTCTGATAGCAACGGTGGTACATTCGACGGAGTCATGGCACATGAACACCGCGGTGTGGGGCATGAGCTAATGGCTGAACAACCTGATGTCCCTAACGATTTGTTTGAAGATGAATTGTTTGGAAACGAGTCAGGCAGTGAATCCCCAAGATTTGACCCTATAAAAAGTAAAGAATCCACGGAAAATGCATACAGTGAATCTAACTCGTCGGAACTTAAAGAGGAGAGCATTTCTGTTAAAAGTGAAGCAAACGAGGCAGGAAACAGCCACATGGAATCTCACGAGGCTGAGCCCATCAAGCAGGAGAAAAGCAATGGCACCTATCCATTTGAGGAACAGCTGGCTGCTTTGACGCAGCAAACACACACCATTGTTATTCCGTCTTATGCGAAATGGTTCAGAATTGGGGCAGTCAATGAAATCGAGGAGAAATCTTTGCCTGAATTTTTCAACGGCTTCCATCGAAATAAAACTCCTCAAATGTACGTAAGGTATCGCGACTTTATGGTAAACACATATAGACTCAATCCCAATGAGTACTTGAGTGTGACGGTGTGTAGGCGAAATCTCGCAGGAGATGCTGCCACAGTCATGCGCGTTCATCGGTTTCTGACAAAGTGGGGTCTTATAAACTATCAGGTGGATGCTGAATCCCGACCAAACTATGTAGCTCCTCCAACGACAGGAGAGTATCAAGTGGACTATGACACACCAAGAGGGCTTTTCCCATTCGAAAGTTACAAGCCACCATTGGAGTTACCAGATATGAGGAAGCTAAAAAGGAGCGAACCTAATGAACAAATCTCTCAATTGAAAAGGCCCAAGCTGGCCATGGCAGATCCGGGGAAAGGATGGTCTGAGGATGAGGTTGGAAAACTGCTAAGCGGTATAGAAAAGTTTAAAAGTGATTGGACAAAAGTGGCAAAGCATGTGGGAAACCATACTCCTGAACAGTGCATAATTCGGTTTTTGCAACTACCTATAGAAGACGAGTTTTTGGAGCAAAATCCAGAAGCTACAGGTCCGTTGAAGTACCTTCGATTGCCATTCAACACTCATGAAAATCCTGTCATGTCCACACTAGCATTCCTGACTTCACTGGTTGAGCCTGAGGTTGCTGCTGCTGCGTCCAACAGGGCTATTAAAATGGCGGATGAAAACCTGATGCGTCGATTGAACTCGGAGAAACCAGGCCCGTCATCTTCAGAAGATGACCATATGCTTGACGTCAAAGATGCTGCTTACAACTCCTTTGGTGTGGTGGGAGCACGAAGTCACACATTGGCAACCTATCAGGAACGACAGATGCATAACCACCTTGTAGACATCGTGGACAAACAACTGAAAATCATTGATCTTAAGCTGTCAAAGTTCAATAAAATGGAGAAAGATTTCGAGCTTCAGCGCAAAAACATATCAAAAAGCCAACAGGAGTTACTTCTCGACCGATTATCGTTAGCCAAAGCCACCAATGAGATAACTGATAAGCTCACGAAAGCCACCGCGTGCCTCAGTCAAGACTCTAGCAAAGCTGGAGAGTTGATTCGTGAAGCCATGAATCTGGTCCATAAACCACCAAGGAGATCGCTGAACATAATCAATTTGCCTCTCGGTGACGACCACGGCAAAACGCCACAGCAGGGTGAGAACGATCCAGATAGGGCTATGGTCGATGAGGGTAAGAATAACGAAGATTTCGCAAAGCCCGTCAGTCTTGAGGTTCCCCAATCTTACAAGTTTTGGAGTGGTTGATATTGCAGGGTTGCAGTGTATTTTAGGTACTATATTACCAGAGGCTGAGCGTTACGCTTTTAAAGCTTCACAGTGCGAACAATAAAGAGTATTGATTTTGCATATAGCTTCGTTTTTCTTGTGCAAACACTGATGCTGTGTGTAAAGTTGTCTGAAAAAATGCGATAGAGGGATCCTCTTTGAAGTTACTGAATATACCTTTGTTCTCGGAGATACCGTATATTATAAAAACTCAGTGATCATTGGCATTATGAGGGTGGGTGATAACTTTACAATAGGCAGAACAACATCGAATAAGGCTAAACCATGGTGTAAGGATTCCCTCTTCTGAGCATGAGCAAGATCAGTGCGGATGTAATCACTGATGCAATTCGGGCCTGGACGACCTTAGACCTAGCATCTTTACAGAAGATTCTGGATGAAAAGGCTCTCGAGCTACAGGACTCTCAGAAAAGCTCGCTACTGGGAAGGAAAAAGCTGGCTTCCAAGACAAAAGAATTCAAAAAACTGGCCGATGAGGAACGTCTGGTAGAAGTCAATGGGCTAATCAAGATGTACCAGGGTCAGATTGATGACTTGACGAAAAAGTCAAAGTCTATTGAGACAGTTTTCTATCAAATATATCGCTCGTTATTAGATGTTACGGACCCCACCCCATTGTTCCAACAATGCATCAAGGAACTAGAAGCTTCCAAAGAGCTCGACAGCCTCAGAAAGGAAAACCAAGTTTTGGAGGAACGGCTTCTGGGATTTGCAGATTATGAGCAACTGAAGTGCAAGATGAGGGAGATGGAGGTGCAGGGGACGAAATCGCTGAACTCGTATAAAGAAGTCAAACAGAAAGAGTTTGATGCGATTTTGGAAGAGAAGAGGCAACAACATGAAGGAGAACTCCAGCAGTTGCGAGATTCTAACGAGGACTTCAAGAAGAAGATGAATGATTTTCAGGTTTCAAACGAAGTTTTGCAACTCAAACTCAAGCAACACAGTCGTGCGTTACAACCGGGTGAGGAGGGTGATAATGACGAAAACGAGGCTGTATTTTCTGAAAACATGGCATTCAAGAGAGCTTCGTTCGAATACGATATGCTTTCAAGAGAGGCACAAGCGTCCAAAACGAGACTCTTGGAAATCGAAAGAAGAAATCTCTCTCTGGTGAAAGAACTTGGCGAATTGAAGTCTAGTAACGAAGAGGATAAAGTGGTGAATGAATATGCTGAGAAGATTCAGTCTCTCGAAAGTGATACGGCGAGATTGACTGCGCGATTG
This sequence comes from Citeromyces nyonsensis, assembly GCA_030580415.1. NCBI lineage: Eukaryota > Fungi > Ascomycota > Pichiomycetes > Pichiales > Pichiaceae > Citeromyces > Citeromyces nyonsensis. Next base: position 12,800 of record JAKTTA010000196.1, read on the forward strand.
GAGAGTGAGAGGAAATCTGCAGAGCGCGAAAAAGGGGCGAATCAGCAGACTACCAAAAATCTAACGAGAGAAGTTGAAGGGTTGACTCAAGAGATAACTTCCCTCAAGACCACTTTACGTCAAACCTCAGATTACGCAGAATTGAAGAAGGAACTGGAAGTTCTGAAAGATGTGCAGTTTGGCTCAGAGACATTGGAAGCTGACAATCAAGTCAAGGGGAACGAAAACAGACTCGAGGGAATCTTGCTTCAAAGAAACAAGAAGCTGAGCAATGAACTGATCGAGCATAGAAATAGAGAGGAAGAGTTGGTGAAGCGTCTCAATCACATGCAGGTGCAAGTTGATGGCTCAGCAGCGGAAATCGAGAGAGTCAGCAAACTCAATCACAAGCTGGAGTACGATCTGACGCAGCTACAGGGCGATAGCAATTGGGAGACAGGCAGTACCATATCTGCATTTTCCAATGCACTGACAGCCCCAAAGGCCAGTGAGAAGAGCTCAATTCTGCCCATTGTAACTCAGCAGAGAGATCGCTTCAGAACGAGAAACAAGGAGCTCGAGCAAGACTTGAAGAATCTCAAGGCGCAATTGAACGATCAGAAGAGTAAAGTGGATTCCGTCAATGCGGACAACAAGGATCTTTACCAAAGAATTCGTTATCTATCTTCTCATAACTCACAGCCCGCTCAAGCCCGCGACCCGGAAAATAAGTACAAAGAAAACTACGAAATGGAGCTGCATCCGATCGAACAATTCCGTCAAAGCGAAACAAAAAGGATAAATGCCGAGTTGCCGCCCACAGAGCGTGTCTTTATATCAGTGGTGCGATTCATACTCTCAACCTCCACTTCGCGGTATCTTTTCGTTGGATACTGCTTCACGTTGCATTTTCTCATCATGGTGATGTTTGTGCATGTGATGAATCTGCATACATACCTAACTCCAAATGTGAGTGAAGGGCTCAACACCGGGGGCAAATCCATGCAAGAGTTCGGATCGTCTTAATCTGAGCTTTTATATTATGTGAACCCAACTTTTCATAATTTCCTGAACCGGGGCGAACAGTGAACATCTTTTGTGGCTTTGACAGGTTTCCTTTTTCAATGAAGGGATGCTGTTGGAGTCACTTGAATGTCACAGTATTGCACATCTGATAAGAAGTCAAATTGTCACACTCTTGAACAGATTTGACTCAGCCACAAACATTCTAAATGTTTTTTCTACCATTGAATAGCTGTGAACTGCCTACTTTGTGACGTGTCTACTTTACGAAAACTCAAATTATAGTCATAGTAAACGCCCATGAAATCACGCCAATGCCTAAAGTTGGCGCGCGCACGACCTTGATGAAATATGTTGAAAGCGAGACGAGCAGGTCGTTGCAAGAAGAGGCTCTTCAATGTGCTTCTTTATTCGAGGCAGAACTCGACTGAAAGTAACATTCATGAGCATTCATCGACGTTGAAGTTACCAACAACTGATTTCCCTACCCGGTCTGATCAGGAACTAATCAAGACTACAATTCTTCCACAAATCACGCACCAGCTTTACGCGTGGAATACTGATTCCCGGAAGCCTGAAAAGCTACAAGATGTGTTTCTCCTTCATGACGGCCCTCCGTACTCCAATGGAAGTTTGCATGTCGGACACGCTTTCAATAAGACCCTTAAGGACATAATCAACCGATTCCAGCTACTGCAGGGCAAGATTGTTCATTACCGGCCAGGATGGGACTGTCACGGACTTCCTATTGAACTCAAGGCAATCTCCAACTGGACAGACCAGCATAAAGCACTTTGTAAGCTCAAGCATAGTGAGCTTAAAAAACTCAAGCAAACAATGAAACATCCCAACTCTGACCCGTTCAAAAACCTTGCGCGGTTTGACCTTTTAGCTGAAAAAGAAAAGGAATACGAAAAGCTTTTGGAGGTGAAACTGAATGTTAGAGAGCTGCGAAGTTTGGCCAGGTCACATGCCATTTCTACCCAGAGAGAACAGTCTGACTCGTTTCAAGCAATTGGAATAATGGGAGATTTCGAAAATCCTTATATTACTCTTTCTCCTGATTACATCAACTCGCAATTGAAGGTTTTCCAAAAACTTTTCCAGAACGGATTAGTTCATAGACAAGACAAACCGGTTTACTGGGGATGCGAAAACCATACGGCTCTTGCAGAAGGAGAACTCGAGTACAATGAGTATCATGCTTCTAAAGCAGCCTACGTGAAGTTTCCGATCTTTGTTCCGCCAGCCGGATTTGACTTTGCGCCCAGCGTATCCAGCCTTTATGCTTTGATCTGGACTTCGACCCCTTGGACCATACCTGCGAACAAAGCTATATGTGTGAATGAGAACCTCACCTACACTATATTGCACTCAAAGCAAGAGGGAAACTTGATTGTGGCTCGGGATCTAGTTTCCAACGTCATGCAGTTAAACCCAATGCTCTCCGATACTGGCATCGACATTTCTGGAGAACAATTGGTTGGTCTGCAGTACCACAATCCTCTCCTCGATGAAAAGCAAGCTGTGTTTCCTATTCTGCACGGAAGCCATGTTACCAACGCCGCGGGAACAGGACTCGTGCACACGGCTCCGGGTCACGGACACGATGATTACCTGACATGTCTCAAGCACGGCATCAAGGCTTACTCTCCTGTGGATGAATACGGGCGGTACACGTCGGATCTTCCGGAAGGCTGTGAAGACCTCGTGGGTTTGGGTGTTTTGAAGAAGGGAAACGAAGCCGTGCTCGAAAAGATGTCGGCAAAGGGCATTGTATTCCACATCAACGATCGCTACCTGCATTCTTACCCCTATGATTGGCGTTCAAAGCGTCCAATTATCGTCAGATCCACTCCGCAGTGGTTTATCAACGTGGACAAGATCAAAGACTCTTCCTACAAGATAGTCAAGGAGCTTGTTGATTTTTTCCCAGCTCGTGGCCGCAACAGACTGTCATCGTTTATTGCCAAACGTACAGAATGGTGCATCTCCCGGCAGCGTTGCTGGGGTGTGCCTATACCTGCCGTGTACCATAAAGCGACAGGTGCGCCAGTAATCAACGATGAGCTGATTCGCCACATCATTAGTGTATTCGAAAAAGAAGGCACAGATGGTTGGTTTGATCCAAGCGTTCCCATAACCAAATGGCTTCCAGCCTCACTGATTGGTGATGCCGAGTTGTATACAAAGGGTACTGACACAATGGATGTGTGGTTCGATAGCGGAACCAGCTGGACATCTGTGGAAAAACAGCTGAGTGATTGGGGACTCCTTGAAGAAGCTAAGAGTAGACGGTATCTCGCCGATGTGTATTTGGAAGGTTCAGATCAGCATAGAGGATGGTTTCAAAGTTCTCTTTTGGCCAAAGTCGGTTCTGGTGTCCTAAATGAGCCGGCTGTCGCGCCTTATAAAACCATTATTACTCATGGCTTCACTCTTGACGAGCAGTCCAAGAAAATGTCCAAGTCCGAGGGAAATAGTCTGACGATCGAAAACATTACAAGAGGGTTCAAAAAGAGACAGATACCACCTATGGGTATTGACGGACTGAGATTGTGGGTAGCATCCAGTGATTACAGCAATGATGTTGCGGTTGGTGGTGTTATTCTCACCAGGGTTGCAGAGAATCTGAAAAAGCTGCGCTTCACTTTCAGATTTCTCCTGGGAAACTTGCCAACCTCTCCGCGATTTGAAAAAGTTTCCTATAGCGAGTTGAGGCCATTGGATCAACTAGCGTTGAGCAAACTGTACAGTCTGGAGACTTCAGCAAAAGAATGTTTTGAAACGTACAACTTTTCGAAACTCATCAGGGAGGTCAACAACAATATGAGCAGCTTTTTGTCTTCGATATATTTTGACATCAACAAAGATGTGCTGTACGCAGACGATGAGTTTTCGCACTCTCGCAGATGTATTCAGACTGTCTTTTGTCACATTTTTACCGTGTACACACAAATTATGGGCCCCATAGCACCAGCTCTTGCTCAAGAGGCGTGGAATTATGCCCCGAAGTATATAACCAAGGACCTATTCTCACCGTTCCTCAGCAGATGGCAAAACTCTCCAGAGGAATGGAACGCATCTTCTTTGGAAGATGAGTTTGAGGTGGTTTGGAAAGTTAGAGACAAGTTTAAGTCACTTGTAGACCAAGCATCAAGGGTTGAGAAGACTGTGGGGAACTCATTAGAGACTGAAGTCAACGTTCATGTGGATACCAACAGTATTCAGGGAAAGATTATATTGGCCCATCAACATTACATGGCGGACTATTTGCTGACATCGAATTTCTCTGTGAATGGGAAAATAGAATCTTTCGATTATTGTTACAAAGACTCAGTGCTGATTGATGGGGAGGAAATAGCTTTGGAGGTTATCCCAAGCAAACATCACAAATGTTCCCGGTGTTGGAAATATACTGCAGAAAAGGAGAATGAACTTTGCACAAGATGTGACGAGGTTGTTGATTAGCATACACTGTATATAGACTGATAATCCTTACACCCTCGTACACATGTTATCGCAGATGAGTTTGAAATATCGATTGAGGCCGATAAATTTAATCTCCGGACGGAAAGTTATTGGCAATTCGTTTCATACAACGCGTGTGAGTCAGTTACTTCAGAAGCAAAATTTACCTAGCGAGCCTGAAGAGAAAAAGCCAACGCGTGCCAAGATCCTCAACGCTCAAGAAGAGCGATTGAATCAGTATCGGCTGTATAGATATGCTCCAAAATGGGCGAGATTTTATATTGGGAGCTTCCTGATCAAACCGGTGGGGTTTGGTATTTCTTTTGTGGTTCTTCATGAGCTCACTGCTATTATCCCGTTTGTTGGCTTTTGGTATTTATTCATGAAACTTGACTGGGTTCCTTTCGAGCTACCCGCTGATGTTGTAGAGAAGGGACGGCTTATTATTTCGAAAAAAGTAAGTAACTTAAGGGAACGACTAACATTAGGTATCTGAAATTCCAGACGAGAAAATTGCTGATCTATTTGACAAGGCACGTTTACTAACAGCAGGTGCCAACTCTTATGCTTTAACAAAGCTATTACTTCCCTTTAGAATCCCGCTTTGTTTTCTTTGGGCACCATGGTTCGAGAAGAAGGTGGTTGAGCCTGTGGTTCGCGTCTTCCGTAAAACCCCTACCGATAAAAAGGAGTCTAGCCAGAAGAAGGAGATTTGGGAAAAGGATGTTGGTGAAGATATCGCACAAAGGGTTGTCGAAAAGCCCAAAAAGCGTCAGTAATTTCTGTACAGCACGAAAGATGCTTTGTTCTTTTTAAGTGGCTGAAAAATTCCAAGTAACTGTCAGTTAGAAGCTAGGGCTTGGGAAATGCGGTTACGAACAAGATTATAAAAACGAGCATTTCTTCTTCATGATATTTATGACTCATGTGACAGATTGGTTCAGCTTGCTTGGTGCTACAAGACTACGTGGCAAGCATAGTTTTCACCGTTGGAGTGAACCAATCATAATGGGTCACATTGATGATAGGGTCAGTTTTTCCGTTGACTCGGATGACATTTTAAGCTTAGTTGAAGGCTTTTCAAGGATAAGCATCACATCACTTAGGGAAAACTAGTTCGGGGACATCAACTTTATTGTAAGAATGTGGTTTGCGCACTTTAGGCTGTTTGATTAATTCTCACAGAAAAAAAGGTCCTAGACATATTTGGACATGCTTACCTGTTTGTATACTAATATGGTAGATATTGATGGTTGTGATGGGTCTGGTTGACTATTTCTCTTTAAACACATAAATGCTGCTATGTCAAGGCTGCGCTTAGTCCCGAACAAAGAATGGTTGATCGATGAAACAAGACTTGTACTTGAACAAAATTTGTCATACCCGGAGATAGACTATATATGCCAATGATCTGATGTTGCCATATCAAAGCCTGGATCGAGAGTTCGGTATAGTCCATAATGAAAAAAAAAAAACTCTCGGAGAGAACGAATCATCCAAGCATCCATTTCAATAGGTCGAGTCTCCTTGCGGGAGAATTAAGTGAAAGTTTCTCGGTTTCTTTTTCTCGTTTGTATGGCCAGCTTGTGATGAAGATCAACTGACAGCGGAGATAAATGCTGAAGAAACAACACTCATCAGAATCCCAGATAAACCACAGAGACTAAGTGCGCTTTTTTTCAGCTCCACTTCAATGTTATATCCAGACACTCACTGCTCCTCTTGTGCAGAGATCATTCGGCCCACAATAGACCATCAGTCTGAAGCTGCAAACTTTCCTGACACATAATCGACGTCTCCTTGAATCAGTAACCCTGTGACGAATATACTGACGAATATGTGTTCTCTTTCATATTGAGCCTGTGTCTCCAGATTTATGGTTGATGACACATATGTGAGAATTTTCCTCTACCCGCAGAGCCCATCATTGAGTAGACTGCTGGCGGCTGCCAGATATTTTCGTGTTTTTTCAGTCCAAAAACTTGTCTCTGCTTCCTGCAAAAACGAGAGGTGTGGCTTGGTTTGGTTTAACAAAGGGTTATGGTAAAAGCAGAGGAGGAGGGGCCGTGAATTTGGGTGCTGTCAAAGCTGTCGAAGGAAAGTGGTAGCTGATGATACACATTTTGAGCATCAAACTCAACATTAGTGGGACTCTAGAAGACTTGGACAGTCGCGTCCAGTTGAATAGCTCCGCTTTCATTAGGCCATGTCTCTATGAGCTTCGACTTTAACTATTTTCTTGTGCTCTACGTCTTATACAAAGGTTCGTTTACAGTAAGCTCTGAAATATCCATCTCGGGCCTGGCGCTGGAAATCTATCAACAAATTACACCACCGGGGCTCTTGAACATCACGTAAAGACATTCAATTATTCCTCATCTTTAAACATTGTTAATGTTTTTTGTCGCTGATGGAATACTTCTCTCGACATAAATATATATATATATGCATCAAAATGAGCTACCATCAGCCCGCCAGAATGGCGGGAAGTAATTTTTTCACGATGGGACCTTATCGGAAACGCAAGGATGAAGAGAGAGTATCTATACTCAACCGCTACAATGTTCTTGGTTACATTGCCGCTGGGACGTACGGTAAAGTGTACAAGGTGAATTCGAAATCGGCAGATGAGACTTCGAAGATTTATGCCATCAAAAAATTCAAAAATGAGACTAGAGATCAGGGCTACGTACAGTACACGGGTATATCACAGAGTGCTATTCGAGAAATGTCCCTGTGCAGTGAGCTGAAGCACGAAAACGTTATCAATTTGGCAGAGATTATACTGGAAAATCGATGTATATACATGGTTTTTGAGTACTCGGAGCACGATCTCTTGCAGATAATCCATTTCCACTCGCATCCTGTAGCTCAGCCGATTCCGGAGCAAACACTGAAATCCATCACTCTTCAGATACTTTCAGGGTTGCAGTACCTGCATGAGAACTGGGTGATCCACAGAGATCTGAAGCCTGCTAACGTGATGGTGTCATCTGACGGGGTTGTCAAGATTGGGGATCTGGGACTTGCGAGAAAATTCAACCATCCGCTCCAATCTCTTTATAGCATGGACAAAGTTGTTGTAACGATATGGTATCGAGCTCCAGAATTACTTTTATGTGCAAGACACTACACCCCTGCAGTTGACTTGTGGGCGGTTGGCTGTATCTTGGGGGAGCTCTTATCGCTAAGGCCCATGTTCAAAGGGGAGGAAGCGAAAATGGACAACAGAAAGCAGGTTCCTTTCCAAGAAAACCAACTGCATAAGATTATAGAGATTATGGGCAAACCTAACCAGCAAGACTGGCCCACTTTGAGCGAATATCCAGAGTATCCAAAGTTCGCCAAAATGAGACGATATCCTCCCAATCTCAAGTCCTGGTATCAGTCGATCGGAGCCAGCAGCAAGAGCTGTATGTCGCTTCTGTCACAGTTACTGCGGTACGATCCTTCGCAGAGAACTATTGCAGCTAAAGCTATGAGCCATCACTGGTTTGAAGAATCGCCCAAGCCCACTGCCAATGTTTTCGAAAACTCGAGCTTTTCGTACCCAAAGAGGAAGATTTACAAGAGCGACAACGATTTCTGCGTCTCTATGAATCGAACCACCAACTCGGGCAAAAGGGTCTACTCAGCAAAGGGACTGGACGAAAATAGAAAGAAGCAGAGACCTTGATGTACATCTATAAAAAAAAAATTAACACAGCTCTACCACAATGGCTGAAGCTCCACCTCCACCGTTACAGATGGCTGCGCATCCGATTTTCCCTCCCTCTTGTTGAAGAACACTCAGTAAAGTGACTATGACACGAGCTCCTGAACATCCCAGTGGGTGGCCAATTGCCACCGCACCTCCGTAAACGTTGACTTTGGCCAGGTCGATACTGAGAATCTTGGCGTTTGCCAGACCAACAGCACTGAAAGCTTCGTTAAACTCGAAAAAGTCCACATCTTTTTGTTCTAGCTTGGCGTGCTTCAGAGCCTTGGGGACGGCAAGAGAGGGAGCGGTGGTGAAGTCGTCGGGATGTTGAGCAGCATCGCCCCAACCAACAATCTTTGCAATTGGAGTAACCCCGAGCTCCTTGACTTTTTCGGCAGACATAAGGATCAGAGCAGCAGCTCCATCGTTCAAAGAGGAAGCGTTAGGAGCTGTCACAGTTCCGTTCTCCTTTATGAAAACAGTTCTCGCACTACGGAGCTTGGACTCGTTCAGTCTGGTACATTCCTCGTCAATGTCAACAACAGTGTCTGGTTTACCACGGATACCCTTGACAGTCACTGGAGAAATCTCATTGGCAAACTTTCCATCTTTGTGGGCGGCCTGAGCTTTTTTATAAGACGAAATGGCAAAATCGTCCTGGTCTTCACGAGTCAAGTTGTGGTCCTTTGCGCATTTCTCAGCTGCAAATCCCATCACTTTGTTGTTATAGGCGTCTGTCAGACCATCTTTCTGAAGACCATCGACAATGGTAGAATCTCCATATTTTAGTCCAGTTCTTGCACCGGGAACGTAGTACGGAGCCTGAGACATAGCCTCACTTCCTCCAACACAAACAATGTCGGCCGTATGTGTCAGAATCGACTGAGCTCCAAAAATGGTAGCCTTCATTCCCGAAGCACACACTTTGTTGATTGTCGTGGCAGGTGTATCTTCGCCAAGTCCGGCCTTGATAGCTACTTGTCTTGCTGGAGCTTGTCCAACGTTTGCCTGGATCGCACCGCCAAAGAAGATCTCCTCTACATCAGTTGGTTTGATCTGAGGAATTTTTTCAACAGCAGCTTTCACGGCATGGGCTCCAAGGTCGGCATAACCAAGACTGGACAGCGATCCCTGAAATGATCCAATTGGGGTTCTGGAAGCACTGACAATATAAACGGGTTCACTCATGTTTAGGGGTTAAGCGAGGGGGAACGATGGTGTGTGGGTGGTGCTGACAAAATTCTCAATCATAGATCATTGAGGGTCACGTGATGGTCTCATTAGAGGCTTATTATCTTCAGACTATTGTCCGGCGGAAATTGGTAAATTATGCGAAAAGATATTAGTAGTCGGGACATAATGTGCTGATTAGCTTGATGCATTGTATAGCATTGAGGGAGGTTTGATAGTGTGGGGCCTGCTGGTGCTACTCTTTAAGGATGTCTACCGAACTCCACTTTTGTCTACTAATTTAGGTTTAGCATCCGCATTAAAGTGCGGACATTGCGCACTATGTGAATGACTAAGTCTTGAATCTTTGACATGTTCTCGAGACTAGAATCTTGAAACACTTCTTTTGCATATGACACATGGGATGTTTTAGTGTGAACTATTTTTTTTATTCGAATCACCTCGGTGAGGTTGTGTTGATATCTTTAAACCGGAATACTGCCCTCTGGTTGAAGACGTATGTCAAACCTTGTCTCTTTTATCGCCTGGTGATACAGTCTGCCTGGCTTCATTGAATGAGCAAAACTGAAGAGCCGTGAAGCGAGTATGAACTTCTTACAAAGGGAGTCTGAAGAGGAATCAAGCTGAGGATTGAGGATGGCAACTGATGCAAGTTCTGAGAATCTTATAGGGCACCTCTCACTCCAAGAGACCTTTAGTGGGGCTCTAAGCTTTATCTAACTGTGGTAAGGGAATGTGGTTTGAAATCTCTTTCCGAAATTTGTTCGCTGCTTGAAAGGGCACGAGGATTCACACCTGAAGATTTCGGTCCTAAGAGCATTTTGAGAGCAAAATCCCGGCTGTCTTTCTCGTCGGGTATCTCGACAGTAGGCTAACACATTCAGGATATAAGGGCGGCATGCGCTATCTGATTCAACTCTGTGCAATAAACTCACTGTACGGTCAAAAAACGGTGTTCTAAGTTGAGAATGATCTCAGGATGTTTTTCTGACTACGCCCGAATCTTGTCACGAAAGAAGACGCTAAGACGTTGTTTGTGAGTCCCTCAGGATCGAGTCAGTCAACGAGTCAGGTTTTTCAAGGTGTTCACATCATAGGTACGCTAGAGCTCTTTGACTAGATATTGTAACACCTCTTCTTAAAGGCCAAGATCCGTGGTAATGGGGATCAGAAACTAGGAGTACAAAAAACAGTCGAGGGAGTCGTTGACAATGGCTTTCGCTGTAACAAAATAATCACAAAGCCGGGGCAGAAGTGCAACTCACCATGTTAGGGAGATTACATCGCAAAAAATTACCGAGAAAAGACTTGGCATTCTGCAAAGTCCAATCTCTTCACGAAAAACAATTCTGAAAATCAATGATTCAAAAACCCTGTATACGAATGCACCATAGAGTATAAGCTCTCCAGCACTTCAATCCTATGCACACCCATACACCCTTGTATCATTCTCTACAAACCAACGTTTCCCACAGCTCTCATTACGAGATCTACAATCTCCGAAACTGATTTGCCAGTTGTATCAATCTTAAGCTCATCTCCGCCGTTTTCTATTGCATCTTCGCCTTCTGGAAGCTCCATAATGTCCAATTGCGACTGCACCATATCAGTCTTCATGTAATGGCCCGCTCTGCCATTGACTCTCTTTACAAGCTCATCAAAGTTTGAGTAGAGAAAAACAAACAGAAATTGCAATTCACCCTCACATCCCAGACTCTTGAAATCTTCGCTAGCAACGCTCCTTATAAGCTGTCTGTATTCCCGTTTGAGCATCGAGCACGAGACAACTGCTTTACCATTACGGGAGGAAACCGCTTCTTTCAAAGTTGCGTGTGTCAGAGCTTTGAGCCAGGGGTATCTATCTTGATCTGTTAGTGGTATACCGTTTGACATCTTGACAACGTTCTACAATGTCAGCTTCATTGAAATCAATAACTCACCTGCGCCGGATGCAAAGAATCGCCCTCGATGAAGTCACATTCAAATTTCTCCGACAGCTGCTCGCCAATAGTTGACTTCCCCGTTCCTGCCGGTCCTCCAACGACAATAAAATATGTCATCTTCTATGCGAAATTTGTGGGGAAGACTGAAATTTAAGAAAAAACAAGCTTAGGTGGGGTGGTGGGGGATGGTGCATATTTCATGCATAAATAATCACTTTATTATCATGTAGCCCCTCATCTCGTTTTTAAATATTTACAAATTAATTCACACCAGAAGTGATTCCCTGTTGCTTAATCTCGTCAATCTTGTCATAATTTATGGCATCCAAAATTCCTTGAGCCCCGCTCTGCAAGAGTTTCTCTCCCACAGAACATCCTAGTTTTTCTGCATCTTTATCGGATGAAATCTTTGCTGAATCTGATTCCTCGACAAATTCTTTACCATCGCAGCTCACTACAATGGCCTTGAGTGTTAGCTGCCGTGTATCGCTATTAAAGTCTGTTTTGCAGCCTATGGGCACAGAGCATCCACCTTCTAAAAATGCAAGTAGAGCACGCTCAGCCAGACAGCAGTATGTAGAGGCATCGTCTCTCAGAAGCCGGCATATTTTCTGCATTGTAACATCCCCTTTGCGTGTCTCCACGCCTAAAGCCCCCTGTCCAATGGCATGGTACATAATATCTTCATTCAGGGACATGGTTATCCTGTCGCCCAGGCCAACTCTAATGAGTCCAGCAGCAGCCAGTAGCAGACACTCGAAATTTCCCTCCGGATCATCAAGCTTTCGAAGCCTCGTCTGAATGTTGCCCCGAACAGACTGGAATCTTAGATGAGGATAGTTTTTAAGCAGCTGAGATGACCTTCTCACGGAGGACGTCCCCACTATCGAGCCAGCTGGAAGCTCCGCAAGTGACTTGTATCTAGAACCACACTTCATCACCAATGCGTCTCGAGGATCTATAGTTAGTATGTTCGACGAAATGTCAAGTTTGCATAAAGAAAATCAGGTATTCAATTCTTCACGAGTAGTCAGTAGTCTAACGTCTAAATGATTTTTTGATCATCATTTTCTCATGCAAACCTTGAAATAATTTAAACTTACCTTAATAGTTAGTAATTGCCGATATCGGAAATAAAAAAGGAGGAAAAACCAGTCAGTCTCGAAAAAACCAGTCTGCTTTAAAAAAAGGTCAGAAGTTCATTCGCAACCTTGATCTTTTTCTCCTTCTGGGAAATAAAAACTCACCTTCTCGTTTCATTATGCATCCGAGCTCGAACTCATTCGGTAAACAAGTCGGCATGTCTTTAAGTGAGTGAACAATCAAATCAATCCTTTCATAGTCTCCTATCGGCTCGAGCAGGAGAATCTCCAGTTCTCTCGTCCATAATGACTTGCCCCCAAACGAATATAGCGGTTTATTTTGTACTTGGTCTCCCAGTGTTGTGAGTGAGATTATTTTTGATTTCAAATGTGGGAAACATCTTTTTATATGGTCAGCCACTATTTCAGCTTGCACCACTGCTAATTTTGATTTTCTTGAACCCAGTTTGATCGTGTTGTTCGGGAAAGAGATCGAATCCACCATGGCCTGGAGCTCCTGTGCTGACATTATGAATAATTATTTCTTGACCCAGGTATTATCTGTTGTTCATCCAACTCGAGAATAGACCTAATCTGTATTATTAGTGTGGAAGATGCCAACCATAAAACAACTGCCTAATTAGTGAAAAATGTCCGCACGGAAAATTTCGCACAACGCTAAAACCACTGAGCGGTGCACGACCCTTTAGTCTGAAAAAAAAAAGCATGGAGAGCTGATGACTCCAAATTTGAATTTCATGCTAATAAGGAAATTGAGACTAGCCTGTTTACCTCCAGGATCTCGAAGGTTTGCCTCCGTCGCCAAAGGCGAGCCTCTCTCACTGAAAAACGAACCGCTTTATGACGATTTTGTGAAGAAATACGATGAAGCGATTCAAAACACGCTCAAAAACATGGAGTCGCGTACCGAAAAAGGTCTTATAAAGAACCTGGATCATGATTTCTTCCACGAGAAAAGACCACTCGCTCAAAAGATAATAAAGAGCAATGCCGCCAAGGTGAAGTCAAAAATTAGTCAGTTACTTCTTGAAAAAAGTTATACCTCGAAAATCATTTCTCCTGAAGACTACTTCTTGCCTTGCAAAATAAGTTTGCCTCATGTCTTGCTTGATTCCATGTCCAACGCATCACCCACTCGATCGTTTCAAGAGCTCGTTGAAGATTCCGTGTATTTTGATTTGAAGCCATTGAATCTCCTTCACACCTATAACCAAAAGTCCAACTCGCAGAATTTTGCGGACGATACAGTCACTTTCAAGACGATAGACATAACCAATCCTGTAGAGTGGTTCCCAGAGGCAAGGAAGATGAAGCGGAAATTCATAATGCATGTTGGACCCACAAATTCGGGAAAGACTTACCATGCACTTCAGAAGCTGATGGTTGCGCATAAGGGATATTATGCTGGACCACTGAGGCTTCTTGCAAGAGAAGTGTTTGACAAATTTCAAAGTCAGGGTACCCGCTGCAACCTCTTGACAGGAGAAGAAGTGATACCTGACCTGGACCACCATGGAAAGCGTGCGGGCATAACTTCCGGTACTGTGGAGATGATATCCCTCAATGAAGAATATGATGTTGTTGTCTTGGACGAGATCCAGATGATCAGCGATGAAAACAGAGGCTGGGCTTGGACTAATGTTCTATTGGGTGCGAAAGCAAAAGAGATTCATTTGTGTGGTGAAATCTCCAGTGTTCCCCTTGTGAAGAGAATCGTGGAGTCTACAGGAGACGAGATAGAGATCAATGAATACCAAAGACTGGGTCAGCTTAGCGTGGATGAAATACCCCTGAAGAGTCTGGATGACTTGAGAAAGGGCGATTGTATTGTATGTTTCTCCAAGAAGAACATTCTCGACCTGAAGGCGTACCTCGAGAAAATGACACACTTCAAGTGCGGAGTCATTTACGGAGCTCTCCCGCCTGATACGAGAGCACATGAGGCTCTGAAATTCAACAACAATGAGTATGACATATTGATTGCAAGTGACGCAATAGGCATGGGGCTCAACCTGAAAATCAACCGTGTAGTTTTCACTTCCTGTGAGAAATTTGACGGTAAGCAAAGGCGACCCTTGAGTGCATCGCAGGTAAAGCAGATTGGCGGAAGAGCAGGAAGATATTTTGCCGGTAAAGGAAGCGAATCGGTTGGTCGAATAACTGCAACGTCTCAACTTGTCCTGAAACCGGTGAATGTTCGTGTGAATGCCCCAATTGAGTACTTGAAAAAAGCATGCTTGTGGCCTCCTGACTCTTTATGGATCAAGTATTACTCAATGTTCCCCAAGGGGACCAAGCTGTTTGACGTTTTCTCCCGTTTCGAGAAGGATTTGGCTGTATTGAGAAAGCGTCAGGAAAAGCAGTCTAACTCGTCTGGCGCCAACTTCAACTATTTCATTGCTGATCTCAGTGAGATGAAGAGGGTTTCTTTTCTGTTTCTTACCAATAAGCTAGATGCAACTCCCAAATTCTTGATCCTTGATCAATTCAGGTTAACACACGCCCCGGTCAGAAGTCCGTTCTCCAACCCCAAGCCAGGATCTGTCGAAGAGGAACTCAACTACTTGCTAGATCATGGGGTCAATAGTTACCTGACAAACATCATTTCAAGGTCGTACAAGTCTATCTTGGATTACAGATCGTTGCCCTTCGAGCTCCTGAAAGATGATACAGAAAGACAGGGAAGAAAAAAGGCTACAGGTAAGCAAAATTCTGGGTCACCGCAAAAGAAATACAACACTGACAACCTGAAGAGGCTAGAGCTATTTCACAGTTTGGTGTCCCTGTTTCTTTGGATGAGCTACAGGTACCCCAAATTTTTCGTTGACTCGGAATCTGCATTTCAGGTCAAGAATTTGATCGAGTACAAGATTTCCAAGAATCTGGAGAACTTGAGAGCCGACAAAATGCAAAAAGGGTTCCAGATTTTTAGCTAGATACATAGGTAGAAAGAGTGATGGTTCGCTGTTGAAAGTGAGCATCTCTGTTTTCGAGGTTTTGTGAATGTTGGCTTTGTGTGGGATGTGAAGGCTGAAAGATGTTGTCAGTCTGTCTGGATTTCTATCTAACCTCTATATCTGAGATTCCTGGAGGCCTAGCATGAGATGTGACAAAGAATGATGCAGAATTAATACTCAAATATACTGGGGAAAGGTTTGTGGAATGTTCTATAAGCATTGTCTAGCTGTTGTTGGTCGAACATATGGGGATAAGTGCCTTTTTCGGTATACAGGGCTATTAATAACCTTCTAACGATATATTTCCCTTTGAAAAACTTGAAAAGAATAATACAAATAGAATTCTGCGCCATTTAGCAAGGCATCTCTGATAGATGTAGTGACTTAAAACAGTGTGTAATCATAGCGATTTAAACCTCTCAAATGATCTAAAAGATATATAATATTTGGAAGCGTTCATTTTCGAAGAACTAAACAAAGAAAAAAAAGCGAATACACGTCTTTCATGCTTAAATTACTGTGATAAATTTCTGTGCAACGAGATAGAAAAGGTTCATTTATAGAGTCCAGGATCATCAGCAAGTTTTGTAACGCGCCAAACGTATGTGTAGCGCAAGAGCATAAGCATAAAAAAGACAATTCAAATCCGTGGGGTGAAAGAAAAGAAAGGCTTCTACGGATTTGCCATGATGTGTAGCATTGATCTCGCTTCAAGATGGGACGCTTCTTGTTGTGTCAGTGAGTTGTTATAAATCTCGAAAACAAGGGCATTCCTTTGATGGCCCAACTCCTTACACCACCACTTTAGGTAGCATTTCTGAAACAATGCTGGAGACGAAAAAAAAGCCCGCTCGCTTGCAAGTGGATCCTGAGACTGTTCAGTCTGACGAGAAACCTGAACAAACAGGAACAGTGTTCAATGTGTGGTATGCGAAATGGTCAGGAGGGGATACGAGCTCCAACATACAAACCGCTGCCAAGTTCAGATGTAGCATTGAGAGAGATCAGGGATACACAAAAGCAAGGGAAGAGGAAAGGCCGTATTTTTGCTTATATTTTGCTAGGGGCATGTGTTGCAATGGTCGTAAATGTGAGTTTCTGCATAGATTACCAACCGAGTTCGATGCTTTCCCTCCCAGTGTTGATTGTTTTGGCCGGGAAAAATTCTCCGACTACAGAGACGACATGGGCGGGGTTGGAAGTTTCCATAAAATCAATAGAACGCTTTACTTTGGCCGGCTAAATACACCGGATGATGTTGAGTCGAAGCTAACGGCAAATTGTCAGGAATGGGGAGCGTTGGAAAGTTCGAGAGTACTACGAGATCGCCATATAGCATTTGTCACCTATAAAAATGAGCTGAATGCGCAGTTTGCTAAAGAGGCAATGGCTCATCAGCGTTTAGATGCTGACAACGACAATGAAGTACTTGAGGTCCGATGGGCTCGGGATGATCCCGATCCGCGGGCACAAAAACGTCAGCGGGAAAAAATGGACGAGTACGCACTGGAAACTGTGCAAAAGTTATTGACGAGACTTGAAGAACAGGGCGAGACCCCAACAAGCACCACAGAAGTGTTTCAAGAACCAAAGCCGCCTGCTGAAAAGAGACAAAAGATGCTGATAAGTCAAAACCCGCTAATAGATAGTGCCACGTTGGAAACTTTGAAAAGTGTTGATTTTTCCAAGATGAACAAGCCAAAAACCGTTATAGCTGGCTACGAGTCAAGCGATGAAGAGTGAGTTAGAGCTTATCTCTTTGAGCAAACTCGTTGTTTTTCAACTCCACAGGACATTTGGAATTGGTACTCTTCATGAGCAGTTTCTTCAAGTCGAATACCACCTCATTATCGAGATCGATAAACTGCTCGTCTTCGCTCTTGGTGTGAGATGTATGGAGAAATGTTATCGCGTGTCCTGACTTGCCGGCTCTTCCTGTTCTTCCAACACGATGGGTGTAGTCCTGAATATTTCTGCTCATTTGGAAGTTGATGACCAAAGAAACGTCAGGTATATCTATGCCTCTACCTGCGACATCTGTTGCGATCAGAATACTCGCTTCTCCATTTTTGATCTTCTGCAGAGACAATTCTCGTTGTTCTTGGGACTTGGATCCATGCAACGTGACATTTGAAATCCCATCCTGCGACAGCTCTTGCGACACTGTGTCGCACACTTTTTTATAGTTACAGAACAAAATTATCGGAGGGTGGTACCTGTGGCTATGCAAAATTTCACTAACTCTGTGGAGACGGCCGTTAAATGTAGGAATAAACTCCACGTGCTGCTCAACCTTGTCTGCGGGATTACCCACCTCGCCCACCGAGAATATGGCTGGCTGATGCAAGTAGTTGGTCATCAAGCTTTTGATGGACGCGGGCATAGTGGCTGTGAACATCATCGAGATAATCTTTTCATGGTTAGCCAAATACGGGTTTCTCTTGCCTCGAGGTAGGCGTTCTAAAATGCTATTCACCTGGTCCTCAAATCCCATATCAATCATACGGTCAGCCTCATCCATGACAAGGTAGAAACAAGAATTGAGGTGGATGATCTGTCTTTCAATCACATCCAGCAATCGCCCAGGCGTGGCAACGACAATAGAAGAGCCTTGTTTGCCAAGCTGCGTGATACTGTCGTTGACAGAGTGACCTCCAATGAGGCTGACGCAGCTTATCTGAGGAAAGTTGTGAGTAAATTTAGAAAACTCTTGCATGATCTGAACCGCCAGCTCACGAGTTGGAACAAGTACCAAAACAAACGGACCCTTTTCTTCTTCTGCAAAAGAAGGCATCTTTAAAATGTAATCGAGAATGGGAACTATGTAGGCAAGGGTTTTTCCCGATCCAGTTTCAGCAAGACCAACAAGGTCGTGATATTTCAGTGCTGTGGGTATTGTTGCTCGTTGGATTGGTGTGGGCTCGATGTAACCCAGTTTTTTGATGGTTGAAACCAGGGAGCTGTCTATTTCCGATTCGTGCCAGTTCCTCAGAGGCTCACCGGCTGACTCTCCCTTTGCACTTATGTTGAAGTCTTCCTTGATGATCCGCCAATCTCTCTTTGTCATTTTATCGAGCGGCTTCTCTGACCAGTGGAGGCCGCCATAAGAATCATGTTTTCTATGCACAGAAAATGTATCTCGCTGTTTCTTTGGACGGATCAGCAGCAGAGGCTCATCTGTCGTGGTGTCCTCCTCGTCGTCCCACTCAAAGTTGAACTTGTGTTTTTGCGGTTTCGGCTTTAAGGTCTGAGACTTTTCAGCCAATGCACTTACGACTCTTTGAGGTTTGTGAAGCTTGACTGTTGGAGGTGATTGCTGAAGGACAGGCTTCAACTGTCCTCGACTGGAGCTGGATATGAATCTCGGCTTCGACTGCTGCTCCTCCCGAGACTTTTTACTCACAATCAGCCTATTCACATCTACCGGTTCTTTCATGGTCGTGTGGCCACCAATCCCTTTATCGCTATAACAATCAATGTCACTTTTTGGAAGCGGGGCTGAATGCTCCACTGGATCGAATCCTCTTGCACAATTTACAAAGCATGCCTCCTCGGATACAGCTGCTCAGCAGTCATTCCGGGCCCCTCAACAGGACGGAAGAAGCTTGGGCGGTGTGAGAAATGAAAGGGTGATGAGCACTAACGAACGTCACAAGCTGGATTCCTTCATGCGAAGCGAGCCCAACATGGATGCTTTCAATTTCAGGCCCATGGCGGGTGAATTGCCAAACCTTTCTCCTCAGCACACTGACTCAGAGTCGATGAGACAGATATCACCACCACAACGGTCTCAACAGTCGCAGCCCCAACAACGTTCGCAGTGGCTCAATGAGTTTAACAGCATCTCTCAACAGGGACCACAGCAGGGCGTACAGAGAGGCTCTCACTTTCAAGGGTCATCTCTCAATCGGGGAATGCGGACAATGCCCCTCGGGATGAATAGAACAAATATCAAGAATAACACCGAAACAATGGACTCGACAAAATGGGATGCTCAGTTCCAGGAGCTGGAACAAGAAATGAGCCAGTCTCCACTCCAGCAGGACGATATAGTGGTGGACGACAAAGACCAGGCCACGTTTAACGATCTGTGGAAATCGCTCAACAAGGAGGTCCCCCAAGAAAGCGAGTATCACCCGCAGTGGGAAAACGACTTTACCAATTATGCCTCAGGCAGAGTAAACTACGGCGAGTATAAGTATAGCCAGGAGAACCAGTTTTTGGGGAACCCAGACGCTTACACAATAGGACTGCGCTTGATGGAAAACGGAGCCAAGCTGTCGGAAGCAGCGTTGGCATTTGAAGCGGCCGTGCAGGAGAACTCCCAGCATGTCGATGCTTGGCTGAGACTGGGCCAGGTCCAGACGCAAAACGAGAAGGAAATTGCAGGAATTTCAGCTCTTGAAAGATGTCTCGATTTAGACAGGAATAACCTTGCTGCGCTCATGTCTTTGGCCATTTCTTATGTAAACGAGGGTTATGACAATGCTGCGTACGCTACTTTGGAAAGGTGGATAGAAACAAAGTATCCAGATATAGCAGAACAGGCGAGACGAACTCATCCACAGATTAACGACGAGGACCGCTACTCTTTAAACAAACGCATTACCGAATTATTCATTCGAGCGGCTCAGCTTGCTCCCACCATGGCGTCGATGGATTCAGACGTGCAAACTGGGCTGGGAGTGTTATTCTACAGTATGGAGGAGTTTGACAAGACACTAGACTGTTTCAGGGCATCTATAGCAGCAAATCCTAATGATGCTCTGGCTTGGAATAGGCTGGGGGCTGCTCTGGCTAACTCCAATCGTTCTGAGGAAGCCCTTGATGCGTACTTGAAAGCGCTCAACTTGAATCCCAACTTTGTGCGGGCAAGATACAACCTTGGTGTCTCTTGTATCAACATGGGGCTGTACAAAGAAGCGGTGGAGTATCTTTTGGGAGGATTGAGTATGCATCGTGTGGAGGGAGCGGATGAGAGTGCAACGTCTGGAACTTCATCTTTACTAGAGACTCTCAAGAGGGCGTTCCTCGCCATGGACAGGAGGGACCTGATTGATTTTGTCAAGCCAGGAATGGATCTTTCTCAGTTTAGGGGAGAATTTAACTTTTAACGTGATGGCGACAAGTGAAAAGTGCCTATGAATATACGAAAAATCAAAAGTGCAAACTATGAACAAGAGTCTTTTCTTATTTTTCTGTCATCGACTTTGAGCGTGTGCAATTACCGTGAGCATACTTTGCTGATATCGACAACCTCTCCTACTGACATTCCCAGATAAGTGTTGCTGAAGATCCAAATGTTTTCCCTTCGTTGAGACAATTTATCAAGTACTGATAGACATGCGTTGACAAGTTTCAAAGTGTGAATCCTCCTTCTAGAATACTGGGAGGATGATTAATTCACACTGTCAAGAGAACCAAAAGCCTTGAATTCTTTGGGGCGTCAGCGACTCTCACTGCTCAAGATTCATCACAGTGCTTCTTCTTGACGTGGTGGATTCACGAAGACAGGAGGGTGTGATGGCTTTTGCTATGAATCTCGTCAAAATACAACCCTCAACTAATGCTTCTCCGCTCTGATGGTGATGACCATGCGGAACTACAGAAATGTACAGGCCTAGATTTGTATAGTCAAAACCGTCAGTGGACGGTTCACAAAGTAAATAAAGACAGGACATATTTCGGTGTTACTAGTCACAGACCCACCGAGATTTGATCAAGCGGTACATATAACAAGTAATGGGAAATAAATACCCTGAAAAAAATATCAGCCTCAGCTAACCATTAGAGTTCTGGCGTAGTGAGGTTCAAAATCTACTCCCCTTAAAACATTTTGAGTTAAATTCAAAATCTTTCAGATACATACTCCGGGTAACGCCTCATAAATATATGGATCCAAGTCCCATAACTACGAGGCGGGTTCCAGCTTCAACACGATCTCCGGTTATCTTGGAAAAAGACTATGATGGAAAGAAAGAGAGAGTTTCCGCTTTGACCAAAACACTAGAATGGTTAGGAAAAGTTTTGACCAAGTACAAGAAAAGCTGGTTGTTTCTACTTTCAATTCTTGCATTATCGGTCTTTTCTTCTGCCCCCTTCATTCCGCACCTAGACTACTTTAATGACCCAAAAGTGGTCATTATATTGGCGGCGAACGAAGGAGGCGGAGTTTTGAGATGGAAAGGAGCTCAGGAGTGGTCTGTTGAGAGATCTTCGATCAACAACAAGAGACAGTATGCCAATAAACATGGATACGCACTTGCAATCAAAGATATGACCACTAGAAGAAGGTATAGTCATGAATGGCGTGAAGGGTGGGAAAAAGCGGACATTATAAAACAAACAATGAGACAGTATCCCAACGCTGAGTGGTTCTGGTGG
The DNA here is from genome assembly GCA_030580415.1 of Citeromyces nyonsensis. NCBI lineage: Eukaryota > Fungi > Ascomycota > Pichiomycetes > Pichiales > Pichiaceae > Citeromyces > Citeromyces nyonsensis. The sequence goes on from JAKTTA010000196.1 coordinate 34,551, forward strand.
TTAGATCTTCACACTTTCATAATGGAGCCTCAGATTGAATTACAAGACTATTTGTTGGACGAGGTTGAGAAAAAAGTGTATCGCTCACCAGAGTATTTCAATCCTCTAGGATTGACAAACGACTTGAGTTATGTTGATATCAATTCTAGTCCCGTCGATCTTATTATTGCTCAGGACTGCGGAGGCTTCAACTTGGGGTCGTTTTTCATCCGCAAAAGTGATTGGTCTGATATTTTTTTAGACCTGCTATGGGATCCTGCCATGTACGAGCAAATGCACATGCAATGGGAACACAGGGAACAGGACGCGCTGGAGTCTTTGTATAACACCCAGCCTTGGATTAGAGAGAGAACTGGTTTCGCTCCTTTGAGGGCAATCAATGCTTTCCCACCGGGAGCATGCTCTGACAAAGCGGACGATCCTCAGTTTTTCTACAAAGAAGGTGACAGAGACTTTGTCATAAACATGGCAGGGTGTGAGTATGGAAGAGACTGCTGGGGTGAAATGGAGCACTATAAGTCGCTCAGTAAAAAACTGCACCAGAAGAGTTGGTGGAAACTCTGGTAAGGCTATTGCTAGAACGGTTGTGTATTATAAAGTATGTCCTTTAAGTGAATTGATTGAAGGCATTACGAGTAAGAGAGCCATCTACACAAACATTTTGGGTGGGAAAAGAAAGCTTCCATGACTTTGAGTGCTTTCGTGAAAACGAAACGCGGTTGACCACCCATACACCACACAACATGTCTAATTACTGGTTCAACGACCAGCGAAAGTCGCCTCAGAATGACAGTATGTCGTACTTGAACCTTGACGGTGCCCCTGGTGGTGATTCTCAATCAGGCTCGTTCCCACAAAGCCAGTCCTTTTCTCCGGTGAACGAGATGATGGGTGGGGTGGGAGCGATAAACAACAATGCTGTCAAGCCAAGTCCAAGCGCAATGATTCAGCCGCCTGAGGACATTGTCAATACGTCAGACCCGCAAAGCATTATGCAGCAGAAATTCTCCACCTCCAGTTCTATTCCGCAATCTCGTCAGCCCGCATCGTCACCAGCTCAGTTTCAACAGCGGTTCAATGCAATGGGGTTACCAGCGACAAATAAACAACAGCAGCAAGCGCACCAGCGTAGAATGATGGAGCAGCAACAACAGCAGGCACATCAACGGAGAGTGATGGAGCAGCAGATGCAACAACAGGGATCTCTGAAGCGAGCCCAGCAGGAAATGCTGCAACAACAAATGCTTCAGTACCACCACCAACAACAACAGCAAAAACAGGGAGGCCCGCCACAAACAGCTCCGCAGACTGGCAAACCCCAGGATATGTATAGACGACAACGACAGCAGTCGATCAGTGCTCCATCTACCGCATCTTCGCCTGCTATTGGAGGGTTTTTCCCCAATCAGCCACCACAGGCTTCTCCCTATGTGCCCAACAAAGCACCTGCCAAACCTCCAAACCCTCCCCCCAACGCACAGGTAGAACTCTTTGTAGGGTGCTTGCAGGACTTTATGAGAAGACGAGGCACCCCCATTACTCAGAACCCTGTGGTTGGAGGAAAAAGGATCCACCTTTTTTTCTTGTATATTTTAGTTTCGAAGCTGGGAGGGTCTGCTTCTGTTTCTCGAAATAACCAGTGGAATTTTGTAGCCCAGAAGTTTGGTCTTGATAATGGCGCAGGTCCCCAGCTCTCGTCTGTCTATGCTCAGTGTTTAGCCCTTTTCGAACAATACGCGTCCAGTCCCGAGGGTCAACGAGACTTGTACACCCGGAAAATGAATCTACAGGCTCAAGCGCAATTAGCATCAAACTCCAGCCAGCCCTCGCCTCAGATACCAGCTTCTGCCACTTCTCCACCTTCTAGAATTGGCATGGAGCAGCGATCAAGCCCTCGTCCGTTTGCTGTACCGTATTCATCAGGATTCCCACCAGGCCGTCCTAATCAGGCCAGCTCCTCTTCGCGACACGGGTCTCAGAATTCACCGGTGGTTCCCACCCCTGCTCCACCAGCTGCACGAATCCCTTCTCGTAATGCTCAGCAGTCTCCGCCAGCCACTCAGCATTCGCCCGTCGTGGAACCTCGTTCTCCAACGTGCAAAAACTATGTCCCGCACCAGAAAGTTCTTGAGCGGTATGCAGGAATCGATCTCGACGCCCTCAACAACATGGGCGAGCACATTGACGCATCCAAACCGGTTTTCCTGTTTGTTCCCGAGCTCGGGAATATTGACGTGCATGCCCTCACATTGAGTATTGCCAGTGGAATTACAGGCGAGGTCAACAGCGCTCTGAATACCCTTCTGGCTGTGAGTGCAGATTCAAACGTGGAGTTCAGCCTCACAAACTGCCCAGAACTCCTGGATGAGCTTTCTCAGCGGGGAGCAGTCGTACTCGACGAGCTGTGCTTGTCGAAACACGAGAAAAGTGTTCTGGTAGAGAACCTGAAAGAATCCACAGTTTCCGACATTGACCTAATCTTTCAATCGTACGTGACAGGCCAAGACGAAGAAGACATTACATTCACCGTAGACTCTTTTACAGGCGACGCAATTAACGGGCACTCAGAAAATATATATCCTGTTGCTGCAACGGAGTCAAAACAAGAATTTCAAGACACAATGCCCGATCGTTTCGAAATGCCCAGCTATATGTCCCTGCTGCGAAGCTTTAAAGACGAGGTCGAACAGCCGTTCTCTAATGTTCACACAAAGTCCAGCATGGATCACGACGTCATGCTGGTTGAGCAGCTACACATGATCTCCATGATTATACGAAATCTCTCTTTTTCTCCTCAAAATGCCACCGTCCTTGCAACAAATGAGTTTCACAAAACTTTTGTTTTCAAGCTGCTTTATACGCTGACAACCAGTCCACAAATTTTCAAGTTTGAAAGAAAGAAACTCATCCTCATCAAAGACTGCGCAGTGGTTCTGAGCAACATTTCCCACCTGATGCATCTCAGAAATACTCGCGATGCTCTGCTTGCAGTTTTACTATGCGTTTCTTTGGGAGAGGTGGATGATTGCAATTTGCATGATTCCCAATCTCTCAACATACCACCGTTCGAGATGAACACTCACAGATATCAGCAGTTCGGAATCGACATATTTGCGAAACTCATCGTGAGAGAGGTTCCCAATAAACAACTCATGATTGCAGTTCTGAAGGGGAACTTCCACATGGATATGTCTGCCCCCATGAGCGATTTCGACATCAAGACCAGTCGACTGTTCGATCTCAATTGCAACGGCAACAAACGGACTCATCTCCTGCAGAAATCCTTTCGATTCTTACTCTCGCCGTTACCCCTGAAGTCCCTTCTCAACGGTTCAAACTTGTTTGACGAGAAGCTCCCCATCACTTTCCAGAGCTTGCTCGCTTTGAATGTCATTCTTGAGCAGATATGCTACGAGATGGACGAAAATTTGTGTGTGGAGTGGCTTTCTAGTCTTGAATCCATCGGGTTTAATTTATGGAAGTTGAGCGTGCTGCTAGCGATGCTGTCGCTGAAGATGAGCGGAGATGCAGCTTTGTGCCACACTTTGATTCTACTATCCGAGAGAAGCTTGGGTGTTTTAAATCACCTCATCGCTGGCGCCCTTGACTTTAACAGCAAGGCCAATGGTGACTTGTCGCAGCTGATTTCACTTCCAAAGTTGTTCCCGCACGATGAGTCTTTACTGATAATCCTCACCAACTTTCATATCGATCCGAGGATCTCAAAACAAGCAGTCAGGCTGATCCAGAATCTTCACCAGCTCGGCAAAGCCGTATAAAGCGACGAAGCCGCAGAGCAAGGCGGAGGAAAACCATGGCTGATGGTGGATAGCGAAAGACCCGAGGAGTGGGAATAACTCTCTTTGCATTCAGACATCACTGTCTGCCATATGTACACTACTTACTTGAGCACATTTTTTTCAATGAATCTTTTCGCTTTGACGGCAGCCTCTTTGCCTATAATATCAGCCAACTTTTCCTCACTCATATTGCACAGCTGCTGAATGTTCTTCACCTTCTGGATGACTAGATGATAGTTGACAACGTTTATCCCTGGAATGCTTTGGATGAGATCGATCGCCTTGTCATTAAACTGGGGAGAATTGCCATTCTCTACAATTGCCGGGTCCAGTCCCACACTGACCGCCAACTGTGGGTCTGGCTCCTCCTGGTTCTTCTTGAGCTCGAGAAAAATCTGCGCAGTCTGGTAAGGAGAGGAAGACCACAACAGTCGCAGCTTGGGGAAGGCCACAAGAAGCATAGTCAACTTTGACTGGATGTCCTGCTGGAGGAATTTTGAAGTTGATGGTTTTACAACTGCTCCAGAACGCATGGGACGGGAGTCAGAAAACGGTTCTAGCGAAAATGACTTGTTCTCGTCAAACTCGATCAGCAGCGTAGCAATTTCATAGTGTCGTAGCATCTGCTCACACTGGGTGTACAATCTGCCGGATTTGAAACTCGAGATCAAGTCAGGCACACTTTTCCTCTCAACACATATGCGAGGCGACACTATATAATCACCAACCGTAATCATACAGGGTAGCACTTTTATGCCTACGCGATGCAGAAGGTTGGGAAGAGAAGAACGAAATTCTCTGATGTCAACCACAACCCTCATTTCATCCATTTCAGTACGAAACTTGGACCCGCCCGCAATTCTCGTATTGACAACGTCTTTTTTAGCAATGGCAAACTTTCCATTTTCATGCTCTGCTTGAAAATGGGTAGCCAGAGAGCCTTTTTCTCTGATTATTTTGGTAAAGGCTTCCTTCTCTTTCTTGATATCGTTGAGGTATTTCTGTTCCTCCACCGATTCTCCGTAATACATCAAGTAGGTCTTTATCGTGGACTCTCTGTGGATGGCGCTGAATATTTCCAGCCTCCTGATGAATGCCAGATTGGGCTCATACATGATGATGTATGACGGCATCAGTTCATGCAGAAGTAGATCGTCTGTTCGATTGTTATACTTTTCCACAATCACCTGGTCCTTGCGGGGCAGACACTTGAGCTGCAAATCACCAATTTGTGTATGGAGTTCAGGGACCAACTCTGGCTCGAGGATCTCTACATCATCGTCTTCGTCGTCAAGTTCTGCTTCGAGGATCTTGACGTCATTCTCGTCAACTTCCAGCTGTGCTTCATGTGTTTTGCCATGTAAACGACCAACAGATGCCAGAAACGAACCACCCCGAGTTCTTCTTCTCTTTCCCAGATTTCCCTTATCTCTGGTAAAAGTTTTTGACATTTGTATGTTTTCAGTTTCTTCAGGTTGCGCATCAGTTTCCAAGGCTTTTTTGGTTTTGTCGAGATCGCGCTTCCAGTCGAGATGATCTCTTGCTCTTTGAACCATCATTCTGCGGCCAGAAAAGCTCTTGTTCCCCTGATGGTCTTCGTTTGTTACCTTCATTTGTACGAGATATTCTCTGATCCTTGCTGACGTTTTGTTATCGTTGCACATGATTAAAACGGGACCTGCTGCACTTTCTGTGGAGTGGCTTCTCTCAAATACAATGTCGTCCAGTAAAATTGCCAGTTGTTCCCATTTTGGCTGCTCCTCTAAAACACAGCTCTCCTCTTGACTACTTGAAGAGGACACTTTGTCGAAAGCGCGTTTTCTGGATGCATTGAGAATGGTGGTAGCCTCGTCGAGCATCAGCCAGGGTGATGAGTTGAAATAGAGCTGTGAGTTTATCGGACTGGGCTTGTTCATTTCAAAAATGTGTGATACAATCTCATAAAACTGAATCGAGTCGTATAGCAAGAGACAGTGAAGAAGGTCTTTCAGTGTAGCGATATCGAATGCAACTTGCTTGGTGGTCCATGAGACCCTATGCCAAACAGGATCGAGTGTGCGTCGTATGCGTGTGACAAAGTTTTCGTCAAGAACGTTTTCCATCGACCAGTACTCTGTGGCGATTTCCGCATTGTGCCTCTTGAGCTCGGATATACACGCCTCAATGCAAGCGAGTATCGCAATCTGGATCTGCTTCATCGGGCCAGACAGTTCTACCTTCACCTCAGTCACGTTACTAGTCTCTTTGCCTCTTTTAGGTTTCAGAGATTTCGCCACATCAACATAAAATCTCGGTCTGATCAACGTTCGATGGAGTTGCAAGTCTTTCAGCTTGGCATAAAGAGGGCGAAACCCCCAGGTGAAGGATTCAGGCTCGTCGCTGGCAGCTTTCAAGAAACCCCACTTGTTTTCTTTTCTGTACAGGCTGATTATGAATGACTCGGCGGATGTTTCCGAGATCCTCTCAGCATGAAGGACTACTAAACCAGTAACAAGTTCAGGAAGCACAATGCCCGACAAAAGATCCACAACAAACACTCGCGAGCTGACAGATATAATTCCGCCTGTTTGATATAAAGTCTTTCTTTTATCAACCAAAGTCTCGCCTGAAACTACGTGAAATGGGATTCCAGATCCCTCCCCGGCCATGGAGTCGATCCACGAGAGCTCCATCAGCTCTTCGGAAATCTTTTCATTTTCGTCCTCTAGCGCATTGAGCAAAATCACCAAACTTCTCTTCTTGACTGCTTGGTCAACGACAGATGGAGCACTGAGTACGTGTAACAAGTTTGCCACAATGGGTTCGAGTCCCAGTCCTTTCCCTAGAACTAAGAGGGCGTCCTCTTGTATCAGCTCTTGCACTATAGTCTGCTGAAACCTGAGTGGGAGAGAAAGATGGACGGGGATGGGGTTCGTCCTTGTATCGACAGGCTCATCTGTTGATATCAACGGAATGTCAAGATCATGATTTCTCTCCGGTTCGGGACTCTGGGCCAATGGGGTTTTCACTTGTTGGTTATCTTCGTCATCAACAAAGAGAGACGACATTGGATCGCAGTGGCCTAATGAGATAAAGTGTGAACAAAGGTACTGTGAGACATGCAAGGATGTGCTTTGTGTAATTAAGGTGATGGGGGACGACTGAAGTAGATAAAGGCCTGTACTAACAAAAGTCTTGTTTAAAGATTCTTTCACTCTGGAAATTTTTACTTCCATAAAGTTTATCAATATACGCTTGGTTTCTCTTACTGTTTTGCATGAATTAGGACACTTGTGGCAAAACTTGCTTCCAAACAAAACATACAGATGAGTTGATTTCGATCACTTGGGTTGGAGGTGTCCTATTCTTTCCATCAGACTCCAAATTCTTTGACGCAAGGGTGAATCAGTTATTCTTGTTCTGCCTAACTTGTTTGTTATACCCTCTTTGTCTACCTCCATCCCGTTGTCTCTTTTTCTCATCCCTCATATCACTTCACGTATTGTAAATTAGATAGACCTATTTCACATGAATCCTGTCAATGTCAGTGCTGGAGGAAGCAAACCCGCGTATCTCCATTTGTTTGATGGACGCCTGGAGAGAAACGTATGCTGAGTGAATTTATCGAGTGACACTCTACTGACAATTGTAGCTGTAACTAGAAAGAGAGTATTGTGAGAAAGAGGCGTCCAGCAGAGTTTCAACCGCAGACTTGAGAGGCATCACGAAGCTTTTCAAACAAAACAAGAGGAATTATAAAGAGTAAACCAGTGACACTCCGATTACTGGGAAGAGACGACTCGAAGCTTCTAGAAAAACAAATACTGCTGTCACATTCCGTAATAACAATAGAAAAGTTAAGTGTGGGTTTACGTTTTTTTCGCCTCGGCACTAATCCCAGTAGTTAATAAATCTCTGAAAATCGGCCTCAACGAGCCTGAACTAGCGAGGAAATGCAGGTTCATTCGTGAGCTATGAAGTGTTGAAACTCAATCATACATGAATTAGATTGTATGGCTTGTAGAACATCTGAACCAGAAAACAGCAGCACGCTTTTTTGGAATTTTTTCCAATCAAGTCCTCCCTTCGGCTTGCAAAGCATTGTTTAACCGAGTCACCTTTTTCAGGTGGATCCTTCGACGGCAATAGTATAGAGATGCAGAACGGAGGAGCTCAAATCAGATCATAAGTTTCACCACTTCATTAGAGTTTTTAAAGAAGTAAGTAATGAGGTAAAACCTCAGTAAAGTCTTTTCCGCTTCGCTTCAAAGACTAAAGAAAGTAATGAGGAAAAGCCACAGTAAAGCCTTTGAAGCGAAGGACAAACAGCCCCCTCATCCTGGTATGAAAAAACCTAATCTTGATAATCCTCTAAATCATTGTGAGCTGATACAAAAAAAGCCCATCTGCAAAGTAAATAACATTTGATCAGCTAAAAAATACACATCGTATCATCACACAATATCCCTACACCACTCACCATGAAGATCCATGAGAGAATTGCCCAGCTGAAGCCCCATGAGTTTTATTTCTCGCTCGAGTTTTTCCCTCCAAAGACAGAGTCTGGGTTGCGTAACCTTTTGGCTAGAATGGGGAGAATGTCAGCCCTCAATCCCTTATTTGCGACTGTCACATGGGGAGCGGGTGGAACCACGGCTGAAAAGACTTTGGAGCTCGCTACGACTTGCTCAAAAGATCTACAACTTCCCACGTGTCTTCATCTAACATGTACGAACACGCCCAAACACGTCATAGACCATGCGCTCAAGAAGGCTGCTGATAACAATATCAGATGCATTCTGGCATTACGTGGTGACCCACCAAGAGAGCAGAACGTTTCGTCGCCTTCACACTTTGAGTATGCTGTTGACTTGGTCAAATATATTCGCTCGCAGTACGGTGACTTCTTTTCTATTGGAGTGGCGGGCTATCCCGACGGTCATACTGATGGATCAGACTCGTCTGATCAGAATCCTGAGAAAGATCTAAAGTTTCTAGAAGAGAAAGTGAAGGCTGGAGCAGATTTCATTGTAACCCAGCTGTTTTTCGATGTTGACAAGTTTGTCAACTACGTCAAGCTTGTTCGTAGTTCCCCCCACATCCCCCATGACCTTCCCATTATACCGGGGATGCTCCCAATCAACTCTTTTCAGCTTTTCTCCCGTGCTGCCAAACTCTCACATGCAAAGATTCCTCCCTCTGTTTTTAAGAGATTCCCTGAAGAGATTCAGCACGATGACGATAAAGTGAAAGAGGTGGGGGTCCAGCTTCTGACAGAGATGATCTCTGAAATTTATGAGAAAACTGGCATTCGTGGTTTCCACTTTTACACACTCAATCTAGAAAAGTCTGTTGCTCAAATAATCGACGGCTCTCCCTTACTTTCCACCATCTTGGAGAAGGAAGATTTCGACAACGCCATCAGTTCAGATGATGAGGATATACCTCACGAAAAATTGAAAAACAGACGCAGAGCTTCTTCAACCACAAATAGGGTGATTGTCGATGCTGTGACTGACAAACCAAGCGCACCCTTCACTGAGGACTCTAAACAAGCCGGATTGCCCAACTCCAGAAAGGCTTTAATTTCCATATCTTCAGGTGAAGGTACTCTTGGAAAGGATGCCACCTGGGATGATTTCCCCAACGGAAGATTCAGTGACTCTCGGTCTCCTGCTTACGGTGAAATCGATGGGTACGGTCCAACACTGAAGGTGTCGAATGACAAAGCTTACGAGATGTGGGGGAACCCCGTAACGACTAAAGACATTGGGAGAATTTTTTCCAACTACCTGTCGAAAAAAATACATGCCATTCCGTGGTCAGATTCAGGTCTAAATGCAGAAACCGCCATTATACAGGAGGAGCTGATGGAGCTCAACTCAAAGGGATGTTTCACCATTGCTTCGCAGCCGGCTTGTGACGGCATGAAAAGCTCTGACAGGATCTTTGGTTGGGGTCCACCCAAAGGGTTTGTTTATCAAAAGGCGTTTGTTGAGTTTTTCATCAGCAAAAAAGAGTGGTTGGACCGTTTGAAACCCTCGATCGAAAGCAACTCTCAGATAACGTATTACTATGGCGACTCAAAAAATGCTTTCAACACCAATCTCGAAAGAAATTCTTCCAATGCTGTCACTTGGGGTGCTTTTCCCAATCGCGAGATAATCCAAACAACAATCGTTGAAGAAGAGTCATTCAGAGCATGGAATGAGGAGAGTTTCCAACTTTGGAGAGAATGGCAGCTTCTTTACGCTGCCAAAAGCTCTAGTTTTGATCTCTTGCAGCATGTGATTGATGATTACTGTCTGGTGAGTATTGTCTATCATGATTATAGAGAGGAGAGTGGGCTTTGGGACAGTCTTTTCAGTGCTCTTTGATGGGTTCTGCGGTTGATAATGTGTTACTCTTTGAGCTTTTTCTTTACGAATTGAAGTTGTTGAATCCTTTTCTCACTAGATTGATTGTGTCTCAAGGCGGGGCGGCATATTATTGAAAGTGCTATTCGGAAAAGCAGAACCGAATGTGACATAGCACATTCACCAACTATTCGATCTAGATTCGAAGGTTGTTCCTTACGACTGCGTTGATAAAGTAAACCTAGTCGAGTATACTCGAATTGCAAACTATTCTGAGCACCTCCAAATAGTATACATTCGATCGTGATTGAAACTCAAGATTCGTCAGTTCTCTATCTACTCAGATTTCCGCGAATGCTTGAAGCGACCTTTTTCGAAAATAGATCCATCTTCATAATATGAACCTTATCTGCCTTTGGATGGGAACGTGAGGACCACGAGTGCCCATCGTGTCTTCATGGAAAAGGAAAAATCCAATCTAAAAAGTCAACTAAAAAATATGCGGCCAAAAGGGTACTGGAGAAAATCCATACAGATCTCATGGGGCCATTCTCGTCCAATGAAAGAGTAAGACATTCTGCGGAGAAAACGGAACAACGCTGCAAATGACAGCAGCGGCGACACCAAGGTCAAATGGTGTCGCCGAGCGTTTGAATGGTGTCCTTCTGGCAACGGTACGCATACTCCTTGTGGACTCAGGCTTATCAGAAAAGTACTGGCCATTCGCCTTAAGATTTGCTGTAGATGATAAGAACCGGTTAATCCACAGACGTTTAGTGAAGCGAGATGTTCTCATGACCCCCGAAGCCTTCATGGGTTACAAGGGTTCAACACAAAAACTAAAATTTGGTCAGCGCATCGTAGTGTATAACACACTAGCAAATGGGGTCAAGTACAATACCAAAACAGACGACGCATGTTATCTCTGCATTGACCCCCAGAGTCTCGGTTGCAGCCATGTACTAAAACTGTGCACCCAGAAGGTCATCTCCACGAGACCTTTAAAGCGCTCCCTGAGATGTCATTATTGTCTCTTACTCCACATAAGAGTAACAGCAAGTCCCTTGACACTGTTAGAGAAACCGATGAGGGCTACCGAATAATAGACACAAGTCGGCACTACAAGAAGGCCGGCCTTCGACATAAGTGCTATTCACTATTATGCCTGAGGAAAGGAGCGCAACCGTTGGCGAAGCCAGACCTTGCAGAAGCTGACGTATCCGAGACTTCTGATAAGGCACTTTATTCGATTTCTGTGCCTTTCCTGGTGAACTGATGAGTTTCTCAGCACTTCGAGAGATTGATATTTTCATCACTTCTTTTCAAGAAAAACGGCAGACTACATCAGCCACCCTCTAAGAATTTTCGCTAGGAAATTTCCTAGCAACGCTTGACATCTAAGCAGTTCTTGCAGACGAAAAGCACCAAACACTACTTTCCCAGTTGACGCTTTATCAACGCCACAGTGCGAGCCACATACCCTTGATTCCATAGGTCAATCTTGCCTCCCAAAAATTCCAAATCCCTGTTGGCGAGCATCAGCACTCCCCGTTGCAAGACGCTATTCTTTTTCACAATAACCTTGGAGCCAAGGGAGACTGGAACCAAAAAGGAGTTACCCGAGTTCAAGAAGCTTAGAGGCTCCTTCTCAATAGCGTACACCATATTACCTGACGAATCCTGCAGGATTATCTTATACACAGAGCTTCTGGAAGGATACGTTGTTGGTGGAGGGAGATTGTTGTCTAGATTTACAGACGTGATAACCGTGAGCTTCTTCTTGACGGTTTTGTTCTGTCTATCCACATAGCCATCCTCTGGGTTTTCAAACTGCTCGAGTTCTTCGAGTACTGAGAGTTTAGATCGCGTTATATCGGTGATATCAAGAATTTGGAAAACCACATCATGAGAGACACTCTTTGTTGCAGAGTCTGAGGGAAGGGTATTCTTCCATATTCTATTAATTCTCGTGTCGTGGACTCGCGAAGAATCGACTTGAGTCAGATCCTGCGATAGAAAAGATTCCATGGTGTGCGAATGTGCGAATGTGCGTCAAATGACCATCTATTCCATCTATATTTTGAACAAGGCGGGCGGACTCATATACCAGAACGATCTCCATAATTATCTCAACAAGGTTTCAAGCAATACACATCTCATTATTGCGGGTACATTGCATGGGGTTCATGCCATCGCTTCCAAAATCACACCTGCCCAGTGCCCTCCCTCCAGTTCGGAGCTCCATACAAATACTTCAGGGCTGCAGTCTGTCGAAACAGAGCTATTCAGGATGTTTGTCTACCAGACCTTTACCGGCATGAAGATTGTGCTTGTCACCTCTCCGCAGCCTATGATCCTGCACGATAACAAGCCGGAGAGTGATACTTTGAACAGGGGCATATCGACACTGCAGCACGTTTTCAACGATATATATCTTCTCTACAGTCACTATGTGATGAAGAATCCCTTCTACCAGCTTGAAATGCCCATCAGGTGCGAGCTGTTCGAAGCAAAACTGCTACAGCTTTTAGAGGGGTTAGAAAAATAAAATAGGCACAGAAAGGGAAGTCTCATTAATTTATATACATTGTTCCAAGTTGTTTTAAAGAAAGAAAAAAAAAAAAAAGCTCAATGCTTAGTAGTATCCCTTCCACTTCAGGCCGTGGTCAAAGGTGACGTTTGAACCGACTGATCTCACTATCGACATGCACTTGGAGAAAGTCTCCCCGATGGAAACGCTTGTCTCTGTGAAGGGAGAGAACAACTCGGGCTTCTCCTCGGCCTGCTTTGGCCTGAAGGGACACCGAGCAACTTTCTGGGTGGGGTCCGTACTATGAACAAGCGATGAGATGTCCACGTGACCGGCAGGAGGAACGATAGCTGTTTCTTGTTCTTCTTTTTCGCAGTACTCTTGAGATTTTCTTCTCTGGTCTGCAACGTGGTCCACTGGAACCATGCAGACGTCGTTGAGTGCGTCGGAGTAGACGGGGCATACAGAGAGAGGGCCCTTTTGCGCAAGCTGCGGACAGGCCACGATGTCACAGCGCAGCTCAAACAACGACTTGCGTTCCCATGGGTTCACTCTGAGATAGTTGTGAAGGATCGAAGCAATCTGGTTTGATATGGGCAAGATCCGCAACAGCACATTGGGATCGTGTACAAATGCTTTGAATGTGGGGTCGGCAACAGACGCCTTGAGCCACGGGTTTCTGATGGAGATTAGATTAATGAGAATGATGCAAAGCGACCAGATGTCACCGGATGCGGTTGGGAACCGGACAGTTTCGTTGGGTTTTCCGAAACAGTAGGAAAAGTTTGTAAGTCTTTCCGGAGCCATGTAATACGAAGAACCACAGCAAACGTCGCTGGCAATGTAGTCCTCTTCTATAGCCAAACCAAAGTCGGCCAAAACCACCTTTGTGCCATTTTCCGCCACCAGAATATTCTCTGGTTTCAGGTCGCAGTGGTAGATGCCCTTTGAGTGGCAGTAATTTATAACGTCCACAAGCTGGATAAACACGGATTTGACAAGATTGGGATCGGCGGCATACCTTTGAACGTCCACTATAGTCTGGAACAAATCCCCTTCAGGATAGTAATCCATCACGATAAACAGAGCGGCGTCTGAATCGTAAACTTTGTAAATGGACAGCACGTTTGGGTGTTTGTGCACTTTGAGTTGCAGCGATATTTCTTTCAGGATCTTACATCTTCTTCCAAACTGCTCAATGAGACTCATGTTCAAAAGGTTAGCAGCCAGGTTTCCTCTTGTTTCCAGTGCCACCGCCCTTAGTTTATGTTCCATCTCAATTATAAGAGCCTTGTTGTTTTCCTGCAATTGTTCAACCTCTGCTGGGGTGGTAGTGGCCTTCGTAATCGGCTTCTTGAGAATTATCTTGATGGCATACGTTTTGCCAGAGTTTATGTGCTGGGCCTTGTACACCACACCGTAAGAGCCCGATCCGACCTTTGATATGAGTCTGTACTTGTTGTTTATGATGAGATGCTCTAGCGTCATTTCTGTTTACTTCTATATGGTACGGCACCCAAGGGGCATATATACATATTTAAACGAGAGTGTGACCGCAGCCCCTCGTGTAATGCCTCTACCGATACATTTTCGCAATGTGGAGTGATGAAATGCAAAGATGCGCATATAACGGTGGAGAGTGCACGTGCAGTTTTGACGCACAGACAGGGGAAGGCGACTTTTGATTGGTCGCGAAAAATGGGTTCCGGTCGAGATATGCACAAGGTGCATATTTCAAGGACGTTTTCGGGATAAATCTCTCGAAATCAGTCGATTGCAAAAATCACACGATAAATCCAGCCGGAGATGGCCTTTAGAGAATCGTCGGAACGATAACATTTTTGTAAAAGCTATAGACTCGTAAAGCTATATACTCGTAAAGGTCGCTCCGCCGGAACGCTCCGTCGGAGACCCCCGCCACACCTACATTTGCTTGTTCTCCCCTCACTCAAGACAACAGGCCGCCTCCCCTCTTGCCGCGCATTGCATCTCGCTTGTACCTGTAAAAATTGAATGCAATGTACGACCCTGTGGCAAGGATAGAGACGTACAAAGTCCACTTGATCCACTGAAGGATTACGTGTCTCAGCCATCCGAAAAATGAACCATGCTCGCCGTACTTGGCTTTATTCTTTTCTTTGATCCTCTGTTCCGAGTTTTGCAGTCTCTTGATAGATCTGCGAGGCGGGGAAGCTTTCTCCTTTCTGGCAAACCTCCTGTTTCTTCTTTTCCTTATGCGTTGCGCCGTGTCTTCTTGTGGTATCTCCTTTTCCTGATCGACTTCTAGCTGGTCCAAGGAAATGACCGGATTCTGATCTCGATCGATGAGCGAGTAGATCTTGGCCTTGTAGACGTCAACATTGTGCGACAGCTGTCCGGTTTGCGCAGACAGCCCAAAATACGGCTTCTGCGGTAATTTCGCATTGTCTAATGTGACACAATTGGTCCAGTCTCCCTTGCCCTTCAGATCAAAGTCGATCGATAGATACCCGGACTCCCTGATATGTATGAGACGCATCTTTGATATAGGAACTCTGTTATTGTACACTCCTTTCAAATGGCATCCAGCGACCTCCGTATCTATCGACGCCATCCAAGTACTTGTTGTATGGAGTTGTTCCGTCTCCCAGTTGGATCGATACATACGGGAACTTGTTCTTGTTGTCATCAGGCGGTGAGTTCTTGTATGTGTCAATCATCACTCCGAGCCCATTGAACAAATTCTCTGCGCCAAACACTGGACCGCTATCCAATTGTCTGTCAACAAACCACACGGCCATCCCATCTCCGTACAGGCCATTACGAATCGATTTTCCATGGATGGAAAAATCAAGCTCCAGTTCGAATGAGCTGACGTCCTCAAGGATGGGAGACAGTGACCACACGGATGAAGATTGTTGAGGCTCATCTGATACCAAGCGCACTTTGTTGTCCTTCCGATTGAGTAAGAGATTACCCCTGTTCATGTAGTTGACGTACCGTAAACTTTGACCATCGACAAACGGTTCCTCCAAAGTGAGAGACGAGATTACCCTTCTTTCGATGCCATAATCCTTGGATGGTTTGTTCAACCCCCCTGAAAGAACATCATTAAGTTCTTCATCCGAGTACTCCTTCAGGCTAGACTTGAACAATTTGCCAAAAATTAAATACAAGAGCACAATTCCTATTAACCCGAAGCCCAACCGCTTCCACCCGCTTTTTTTTTGGCGCCAGCGACCCCCGTCCTCAGACAGATCCATGATGTCGATATATATATATATATATCAACGTGGGTGATGAAATTGATAACTCTAGGTAATATGTACTAAGTGTGGACCTGGGTCCATTAATGCTCTCTAAATGAGCAATGTGTGCTCTTTGTCACTATTTGTGAATGCACTGACTTGTGCTCGTAGAAAAGACGGATGCTTGGAGATAATTTTTCTATGTAAAACTTTTTGATGAACGCCATCTTCTGGGCTAGATGTAATCAGCCTGAACACGGCTGCTTTTGTTTTTGAGTCATTTGTCGATCCGTATACAACCAAACAAGTAAGTCATTCATGCCACAAGCAGCAGAAGAGGCAATCAGGCCCTGAGTTTAGTATCAAGTGACAAGTTTCGCATAATACACCAGATGACTCAATCCTCAAAATGTGCATGGACATCGCATGAACATCGCATGAACATTGACCCCTTTGTGTGGCCGTGGTCGTCCGTGAGAACTTTAATGGTGATCCGCTTTTGGAAATGTATTCAAAAGACTCGAATAAAGCATTCTGGAATATCAGTCGCATACGTTGACAGTCCGGCTTGCCTGTCTATTCTCGGGAAAAAAGACGGCCGAAATCTCAGCCCTTGCAGCCCTCTAAACATTTTAGCTACCCTCCGTAAACTCCCCTGAAAATTAATTTAATCAGCTCGAGATCCATCTCTTTGAGCAAGCACAATTGAAGTAAAATCTTCGACTTTTGAGGGTTAAGATAGCCACTCGCGATAGCCCCGTTAATTTCAGGCAGTGAGCTGTGAGGAACTGTACCATCCATGCTCCTCTTTGAATATATAATAGGTAGGTGGCGCTTTTTGTATAGCTTTTCCAGTGCATCATTCGTTCCCGTGGAAAGTGAGCCCGCACCCATGGTGGCAAAAACCACCCCTTGCGATTCGAAATGCTCCACGACAAAATTCACCACACTCGGATCAAACCCCTGCGCTCCGTAAAAGATGTCAACTCGAGGCAGTCTAGCATTCTCCAACTTTGAGATATCGAAAAACCTTACGCCAGAAGGTTTGACAGGCGGATAGAAATAATGTACATGATCATTGACAAACGTTCCGAGATAACCCTGACCAATTGACTTGAAAGTATCGAGTGAATTGGCATTGGATTTTGTAATGTAGAACCCAGAGCCGATTGTATCGTTCAAAGCAACCAACACGCCTCTGTTCCTCGATTCTGGGCTTGAAGCAATCACAATAGCCTGATAAAAATTCATTGGCCCGTCTGCAGATATCGCAGTAGACGGTCTCATCGAACCGGCAAAAACGATCGGCTTAGGCGTATCTACAGTAAGCTGCATGAAGAATGCCGTTTCCTCCATCGTGTCTGTCCCGTGTGTGATGACGACACCGTCATAGGAATCATCATGAATGGCTCTTAGAATCTCCTTGTGTAACAATAATAAGTGGTGAGGCATGATCTCCTTTGAATCGACATTGAGAATCTGCTCATACTCAAGAGCACAGATGCTTGAGAGATCAGGAATTTGGCTCACCAGATCTTCGATGCTCAGGTCTACCTGATATCCAGCAGTTTGTGTAGCACTGGATCCCTTTGCTGCTATTGTTCCTCCCGTACCCAGCACTTTGACTCTTGCAAGCGCCTGTTGAGTCTCACAGCAGATGTTGAATTTACTGTGAGAAACGTCTCCTCGTTCGCTCTGTATATAAACGTTTTCCATCCCCAAACGCGTGTATTCTGTTTTGCACGCAAAATATGTGTTTTTATATCACAGACTTCCCAATGTGAACGAACCACTTCAAAAAATGCATTTCAGACTACGCTTTTTTTTTTTTGAAGTTCTGCTGATTTTTTTGTATATCTCTTTTTGGCTTTAAAAAGTGCAAGCGCAGTATATGAGCAAATGATAGTGGGGAGCATTCGATAATTCTCGGAAATAAATTTACTTTTTCATTTCAGAATCAGGATTTTTTTTCTTCTTTGAAAACTAAAGAAACTGTAATTCGAACCAGAAGGCGGTGCATTATATAAACTAGAATCACCAATTGCTTTCAGCAACTTGAATGGTACCCGCTTGATATTCAGCCTGCTTGACTTCTGGCGGATGAAATACAACAGTAGAGCACCATTCTACTTTCACGAATGGTATTAGCTCTTCCTATAAAAGTGAACAAAATCCGATGACGGAAAATAAGATCGCTTCTACTTAGATCATTTGTGCCCTCATCAGAACTAATTATCTTATACATCGCTTTTGAGTGCAAAAAGGTGAAATATCTCACCACCTGATACCCTAAAACATGCCGAAACAGCCAACGCCAAGAGTGATTTTCGTCAGACACGGGTAGGTCTTAATAGCGGAAAATACTAATTATCAGTCAAACAGAATGGTCCAAGTCGGGACAGTACACTTCTATCACGGATCTCCCATTGACTGATTTCGGTGTGAAACAGATGCTCAACACTGGAAAACATTTGATTGGAAACAAGTCAAGTAATTTGATTCAACCTGAGAACATTACTCATGTGATTACATCCCCAAGACTCCGTGCTACTCAGACGAGGGATCTGCTGCTCAAAACCATTGATGAGTCGAACAAGAGACATATAACTGTAGAAACAGACGAGTCTCTGCGTGAGTGGGAGTATGGCGACTATGAAGGTCTGCTGACGAGCCAGATTATCGAGTTGAGAAAGAAGAGAGGATTGGAGCCCGGCGCCGACTGGAACATCTGGAGAGATGGGTGCGAAAATGGTGAGACAAGTGACCAGGTCGCTGCAAGAGTAGACAGTTTTATTGCCAAGGTGCAAAAGATCCAAAAAGAGTATCTGGAGAATGAAAAGACTTGCGATATCGTTATTGTGGCTCATGGGCATATTTTGAGATGTTTAGCTGCGAGATGGATCTCAAATCCAATCAACAAGAACCCGCAATTTATGCTTGATGCTGGTGGGGTTGGTGTGTTGAGCTACCAACATCACTGTATCGAGGAGCCAGCTTTGTTTTTGGCGGGAGCGTTTGTTGTTCCTGACGACGAACAGGGAAGCGATCTATAGAGGACAGAATATATTTCCAGATATTTTTTTTAATGTTCATGTTCCCCCTTTCAACTGATCCAGCAGCTCTTTTTGTTCAAATGACAGAATTCTCCCTACGCCCTGCGGGTCTAGTCGAGATGGGCCGGTTTCATGCAAATTTTGGCTTTGCGACTCTCGGAGTTCCGCATATTTATCTTTATGAGTTCTCTCACTGCCCGTATTATTGCTGATTGAGTAGTTGAATGTATTTTCCGAATCGTAGGGCTGTCTCCCTGCTCGTTGTCCGCTTTCAACACCCTCAGGCGTGGACGGCCTATTAAGTGGGTAGTTGATGAACTTGTACTTGGCAAGAGGCGACAATATTCCAAGGCCGTTGGAAACCTCGCTTTTGTTGATATCAGAATGAAAAGAGGGGGAGGCCTTAGGAGAGCCAAAGGAGACATACTCGGAGCTATCAATTGCTTGCTGAGTATCTTCAGGGTTAATCGATGGTTCGTGCACTGAATCAGTTTCCCAGTTTTTGATACTTGAGGTTGCTCCTTTTAAAAAGCTCTTCCACTGCATAGAGCCTAAAGAGTCATTGGTCCGTCTTCTGTCCTTGCCAGAAAAACGCTGCGATTGGTCATTGACCAACGGGGAGGCTAGCTGATTGATGATTTGGTTCATGGAGCCGCGGGATTTGGCCTTTTTTTTCCTTGATGTTCCAGGAGAGATTGTGAAATCATCAGTCCCTTCATCTCCTTCATTCAAATTCAACTCAACGGTGGAGGAAAGCTGGTCTGAGTGGTCAAGTCTCCAGCTGAGAGCAAAGACTCCACAGACAACCAGAATAGTCCCTAGAAAAATCATTATCGCCTGAGTCCGCGATACTATGGCCCATTGGTCGTAGAAGATGAGCCCGTTCCCGATACTCGTGATATTGTAAACACAGAATACAAGAGGGTAGAGAACAGATGTCGATACCGACTTGAGGCCCAGATTGAGGAACACCAGTTGAATCAAGCATAGAAGTAGAAACGTCAGCACAACGAGCCATATAACAGGATTGTTCAAACCTTTCCATGAGTCGAAAATTGCAATCAAAAGTATCTCAATTGCGGATTTTGCCAAGAGGAGAGAGTAAGCAGAAAGAATTCCAGAAATGCCCCCAAAACACAGTCCCCGGACAGTTGTCACATAACAGGACGGAAGATTGATTTTCATTCGCTTGAAAAGTACCGCCATTAGGTTGTTGACAGTGTTGATGACTTTCTCCCAACGAGTCTTTCTTGGAACAAACGGGAACTCAAATCGCTCGTACTCTTCATTATTCAGCTCATCTACAGAAACATGCTCGGAGGAGTAAGCTGTTGTTTCTGGGTCATCATCTAAATTTTCGGGCAGAGAAAGCGAACCACAGCGCTGCATGGAACAAGCTATCCAAACTAGCAAAACTAATACAACCATGATATTCCATCCTGTCCACACGATAAATTGCGTTCGCTGCAAGAGACGAATAAAGTTGTGCAGAGAGTAATCGGCTTCTGGGAGAGAGCCAAACATTGCAAGCATGAAAGCTCCTAAACTCGTAAATATCGTACCGATGAAGGAAAATCTTGTAAACACCTCATTTAGTAAAAATGTACTGAACAGGGTATTGAAGATGAGCCCGATGGACTGGAGCGGCGAGAGAATGATGATGGGCAGAGTGGTAATCTGAATAGATGAGCCAAATATGTTTGCACAGATGAACAGCAGAAATCCAAACCGCCACAGCGAGCGCTTGTAAGAACTGTGTGAATTATCATGCTGCAAAAGGTGTGATTTCCTCTGTAGAATGAGCCCCACGGATTGACACGCTGACGAGATGACAGCCGCGACGCAACCCAGAGTAATGCGCGCTTCGACTGCCATGGTGAAGTTTGGAGAAAGCATAGGCTACAATCCAAGTGTGATTGATCTGAAGGGCATTAACACTTTGGCAATGTTTGTGCTTCCAGTCTTGAAAAAAAACTTGCTTTTGTTAGTTTTTTTTTTTTGCACTTAATAGATGAGGCGTGTTATCAATACGCAGGCATGCCAAAAATGACAAAGCTGAAGCAGTCGCTCGACGAGGCGTTTCAAAAGATTTCATCTGTGGATGGTTCAGCGGTCCTCGACGGGGTCCTCCGGCTGGATTCTATACTGAACGAGTTGTCGATGCAATACTTATCGGCCTACTCATCAACCTCTTTCTCCTCGCGCACTCTAGAGCGGAAAATGAAACTCCCGGGGACAAGCCACTCTATTTTTGGGGAATTTATCACTTTGCAAAATACTTTTGGTTACAACGTGGCAAGTGTTCTTATGAGCCTACTATTTAGATTTCGTCACGACGACTCGTACGACTGGAAAATAGTTGCACTCACCCATAAAGTTCTTCAGGGCGTGCTTCTACTTCACTCGCGGTCTCGCTTGCTCCTGGCCAAAGAGCACAACATGATGCTACTCTTGCACTATCTCAAGGAGACATCTACACACAGGCACGAAATTGTCACCTCCATCATCCAAACACTAGTAACCTCCATGGTGAAGAACGTAGATAGCATAAGGCTGTTTGAAAGAGTGGAGGGTTTGAAAGTGATGTGCAGTATTCTCACAGATCGCGGAGTAGGTAAAGAGATCAAAATAAAAGCGCTGGAGTTTCTATTCTTTTACCTTATCCCCGAATCAAACAATGGTGCTCAGGGTAGAAAAACCATGGAGCAGAAAGCTGACTTTCTGAGGCGGTATATCCAGAATGTCGATGATCTTGTAGTTGAGTGGGAGAACAACAAGCCGTTTGGTAGTGTTCAGAATATAGAGTGGTGATTTAAGGAGAGGTGAGCGATCTGATGAACAAGGGGAAGAGATACCTCAAAGGTGTGGTGAAATTCGTGCACGAAGACTTCTTTCAAGAATTCTGTGACAGCGATCAACATCATTGCAATTTCCTCTGCTCGAGAAGTTGAAGATATTAATACGATTCAGGTCCAGTACTGATGACCTCGTTGCCGCTTGTGCCATAAACTTGTTGCTGACTTTGGCTGTCCATATGTCCCATATGTCACGAGGTTCTATCAGTCGCCCGATTTTTAGTTGATTAGAGCCGCGGCTGAACAACTTTAAAGGGTTCGAACAATCTTCATGTAAACCAGGATAGCACTACTCGCATTGAATGTGAGTGAAACATTGAATCTAATCCGCAGTTGCGAAGGAGCTAGGTAGTCAAAGTTTCGTGATTAAATACAACAGTCTATGAAATACCTGTTTGTTAGTAAACGCAATACCTGAAAACTCGAGGAATAAAAATAAACTGGTTTGCAGCTTCTATTGACTAGAAGGAATCTTTCCAAAGAAAGAGAAGCCTCACCCTTGGGCATCTCTAATACCTCACTCACACACATAAATAGAGTCGTGCATGTACCAATTCTTGTTACCCCGAGGATATGATAAATGATTTCCGCCCTGGTAGTATTTAATCAAAGAGGCGAGGTTCTGCTTAACCAAATTTTCAAAGAGGATGTCAAGAGGAACATTTCAGATGTTTTCCGAATCCATTTTATCGCCAATCCTGAATTGCGGTCGCCAGTTCTGACTCTTGGATCTACAAGTTTCCTTCATACAAGGCTCAACAACCTTTGGGTTGTGGCAGTGACGCGTTCTAACATGGACGCCTCCATTATTTTTGAATTTCTGTACAAGTTCTGTGATCTTGTTAAAAGTTATCTTGGCAAATCTGTAGATGACACCACATTTCGAAACAACTTTGTTCTGATGAATGATCTTGTTGACGCGGTTCTGGACTTCGGCTATCCGCAGAGCGTGGACTTTGACGTTGTCAAAGAACTTGTCCCACCGCCTCACCCGATTATAGGAGATGGTACAAGTCCACACGGACTAATACAAAGAGCAGCCACGCTTACCAGACGCAGATCTTCGACAATTCCGAAACTGGTGACAGATACGGCAACATCAGATATCCCGTGGAGAAAGAAGGGCATCAAGTATAGAAAGAATCAGTTTTTCCTTGACGTTGTGGAGAATGTAAATGTCTTGATCTCATCAACGGGAACAGTGCTGAGCTCATCTGTGGATGGGGTAGTAGAGTCGAAAGCTCAACTATCTGGGCTGCCGGTTTGTCATTTTGGTTTTGAAAATGGTGACGGGGACTCGAGGTTTGTGGAGAATTGTAAATTTCATCAGTCTGTAGATTTGAAAAACCACGACCAGGAAGGACTTATAAAGTTTGTTCCTCCCGATGGAAGCTTTCAGCTCATGAGCTACAGGTGTCCCGAAATCATTCAGCTCCCTTTCCACGTGAGTGCCCAGATGAAAACTCTGACGGGTAATCAGGTCATTTACCAGATTTCACTCCGCTCATCGTTCAGTTCCAAGTTGATGGCAACGGATGTATTCTTGGAAATCCCCACAGCCCCAGGAACAATAGACGCGAGAGCAGAGAGCAGCTCTGGTGGAAAACTGAAATGTTTTTTTGAAGAGTCCAAAGTTCAGTGGAGCTTCAATAAATATGTGGGCGGTGCAGACCACTCCATCACACTCGCAACAAAGGTGAACGATACCTCTGCCAATAGTTTTATCAACTGGCAACGACCTCCTCTACGGTTGAAGTTTAACATCGATATGTTTTGCTGCTCAGGACTAGCGGTGAAGTATCTCAAGGTGGTTGAGCCGACCAATGGCTACACCACGGTCAAGTGGGTGAGATATGTAACGAAATCAGGCGCTTACGAGATTAGGTGCTGATAGAATTGGGGAGGTTTAAATGCCATATTCTAAAATTACGAGATGTACGTTTAAAGGGAACCCGACTGCAGCTGATTTCCGCTAAATTTGTTGTGACATGTAGCTATAAAGGAGCTGTAGTATTGATTGAAAAGCTCCATTCCTGAGTATTGCGAATCCGCTCAATAATTTTGAACCGGTATAGTCCTCACCACAATCACTATGTGCCGTCAACAAAGATTTCCATCAACAGCAGACAAGCTGTTATCGTAATGGGTAATCGTATCTTCCCCAAAATCTCCCACTTCCAGGACAAACATGGACCTCTTATTTTGCATTTGACGTAAAAAGTTTCAGCATCTTTTTCTCTGGATCAAGCTGATTGTTATGCTTTCGTGCGTAAACAAATATGCTCATGAGAGCCTGTTATTCAGATTGACGATTTCAAACAAAGTCCTTTATGCGTAATGATGATAAAATCGTCATGAACGAACTTCCCATCGTCTACACAGAATAAATGTCTCAGACAGACTTATTTGAACCTCAGATGACACTCAATGACCATCTGAAGTATCGTGATGTCGGGGAATTTATAAAATGACACGGTTCAGTACTAGCGGGCGTGTTGGATTCTTTCATCAAGCTGATGGTATAAAGTGGGATGTATGACGGTTTTTCCTGCTTGAGCAGTTTCATAGATCGCCAGAAGTCGATAAAACGAGCTGATAAAAATTAGAAACAAAGAAAAAAAGGTGACAAGCCGGTAAATAGCACTTGGTTAAAAAGAAAATGATCATTGGGTAGGAAATCTTTTTGTTTGAATTTGCTGAATTATTTGCTGTAACCATTTCCCTTTAGTATTTTACTTCAAAACAGGTCTCATAATATTGAAGTGAAGTCAGTCTCATCCATCCGTACATTCTTATCTACATGAGAGACTTGTTGGTATTTTCTGGATCCTCGAACCCAAAGTTGAGCAACGGGATCTGCCGTAACTTGACTATTTCCAAAGGCGATGTTTCGCTGTCGAAATTCTCAAATGGAGAAACCTCCGTCACGATGAAGGATTCCGTGCGAGAAAAAGATGCATTTGTCATTCAGTCTGGCTGTGGTCATGTTAATGACAATTTTATGGAACTTTTGGTGCTTATCAGTGCTTGTAAAACTGCCTCTGCTAGGCGTGTAACAGCGGTTTTGCCGTACTTCCCATACAGTCGTCAGCCAGATGTGCCTTACAATAGGCGTGGTGCTCCAGCTATTGCCAACCCCAAATCTACCTACACTTATGAGAGTGCTCCAGGAACGCCTGCTCCTTTCCAAGTGGCGAAAAGTGTCCCCCCTCTATCTGCACCAGTAGATGAGCCCTTGTCTTTAGATTCCTCGAACCTCTTGAAGACGTCGCTCCACCAGAACGCTTCAAATAGCGATAACGATAAGAATGGATCTGGCGCCTACAAGCAATGGCTCGCGCAATCTGGAACTCTGGTTGCGAATCTGCTAACATGCGCAGGAGCAGATCACATTGTGACGATGGACTTGCACGATCATCAGTTCCAGGGCTTTTTCGACATCCCGGTAGACAATCTCTATTCAAAGCCCTTGTTGCAGCACTATATACTCAACTGTATACCGGATTATAAGAACGCTGTTGTTGTTTCGCCAGATTCTGGCGGAGCGAAAAGAGCTATCGCCATTGCTGATGCGTTGCATATTCCCTTTGCCCTGATCCACAAAGAGAGACGAACCAAGAAAACAGGAGAGGATCAACATACTCCCATTTTGAAGGCCACACGTGGGCCTGAGGATGCTCGCGATCGAATTGTAGCCACAACCATGCTGGTGGGAGACGTTCAAGATAAGACTTGTTTTCTGATTGACGATATCATTGACACCTCTTACACTATAACGCGCGCTGCCAAACTGTTGAAGAATCAGGGCGCAAAGTGCATCATCGCTCTGACAACCCACGGAGTCTTTTCTGGTGATGCTCTCAACAGAGTAAAGCACTCGGATATCGACAAAGTCATTACTACCAACACCGTACCGCAGGAGTCGAATCTGCAGTTTTTAGGCGACAAGCTGGAGGTTTTAGACGTGAGCAGAATCTTTGCAGAAGCTATAAGAAGAATCTACAACGGAGAATCGGTCTCGATGTTGTTTGACCATGGCTGGTGAAATACTTATCCTTTGTTCATGCTATTTTCTTTCTATATGGTACTTTCGTTGTCACGCTTACTTTTTTCCTTCTTTTTTTCCTCTTCTATCTTGAGCAAATCTTCTTCAGTCACCAAATGATGCTTGTGGTTCTGAGCAGGGTGAAACTCACCAGCTTCGTCAGTTGAGCAAACCTCAATTTCCCTCATGAAATCGTCCTGCACAACCTGCTCCATCGTGAATCTCTTTGTGGGGTCCAGTTCCAGCATGCGGGAGATAAGCAGTCTGGAATGATGCGGTAGTAATCGTAGCAAGCGGTACGGCCCCTTTGTACGTGTCTTCATCTCTTCGTCTTCGTCATTGGGATCCATAACAAAAAGGCGATACGACTGATCGCTCATCTTGGGTAATTTCCAGGGGAACCTCTTGATGACCATGCAGCAGAATATTATCGCGGTAGACCACACATCTGTAGGACATGGATCATACGCTTTCATGCCTAAAACTTCTGGAGCTAGATATGGATCAGATCCAACAACTCCGCGTGTTTTGAATAAATCTCCCTGGCCGCTTTTGTATAAAATGGCCGACCCGAAATCAATCAGCTTCAACGAACCCTGGTTGTTCACAACGCAGTTGTCTAGCTTCAGATCTCGATGTGCATAGCCAGATTTGTGCAGAAAAGCTACACCATTGGCGATCTGCCGGAAATAACAGTATACCTCATACTTTGTCATGAGCCCGCTCATGACGATCGTAAAGAAGTCAAAGGGACAGTATTCCATTATGATCAAACACGCAGGTCCTTCTTCGATCAAGTCATACGTTCTGATAATGTTTTCCTGTTTGAGCTGTGAACCAATGGAAAACTCTGTTCTTACTCTCTTCTTGTAATCGTATAAAAGCTCACGGTCTGGGCGACTGGTGAACATTTTGACAGCAAAAACCTCACCCGAATCAGGCTTTTCTACAATCGATACAGAACCACCCGCTCCCTGACCTACAACTTTCCCAGGAATTCCGTACTTGCTGATAATGTCAGGAGTGGGTTCAGGTTTGGTTTCCGGCTGGGCAGGCCTCTCATATACCGCCCCATTAGCTTGACCATCGCCTTGGTGATGGTGTTTACGATGGTGGTGTTTGTGGTGCTTGACAACGTTTTTGAAAAACCGCTTCAGCTTGGGATTTTCTTTTTCAGAATTATGGTCCTGAAGCGAAGAGCTTGATTTGTTAGAGGGAAACAGCTTTTGCGAAAATGATTTAAAGCTGCTCTGGGAGCTCAGGCTGGATGAAGACTTGCTTTTGTGGAAAAGCTTTCCAATGGTGGAAGACTTTTGGGAAGAATTAGACACTTGCGGATCCAGCCTCCTGCTCTCTCGCTCAGCTTTGGCAGGTTTCACGGCGTCATGAGGAGGCTCCGTGACGATGACGTGTGTTTCTTTCATTATGTGCGGTTGTTGCTAATATGCATTAATTAGGGGGATTATGCAAAGGCATTGGATGGTGTTTGGATGTGGGGGAAGTGGACTGACACATCTTGTGTTTTAGATTCTGAATATCTCCATATGCCCGACGCTTCCGATTGATCTTTTACAGATTCCAGTTCATTTGTTGTTGATGTTGTTTCATTAATGGTCTTACTACCTCACAAGGGCATGATTATGGAGTGTATGATTGCGACGAAGCGTATTCATTGATTATAGTAGTTTTATGTAAGAAAAAAAGATCTGTCTATGAACTGAGAATTTCAAGTAGTTGAAATAGACTGTGGTATCAGTTTCTGGATTCCCGAACGTTCTTGTCAAACTTTCTCTGTTGAGGCTATTTAAAGTCAATCTTGTCAGGTTGCCATAGTATGCTAAATCAATCTGCTGAGGGTTCAATTTTTCCAAAGAAACGGCACTCAGCATAACAACATTCCCGGTTGTGCTGAGGTCAGCTGTCTGATACTAATGGATACTCCTTTCGCGGCCTTAAGTAGAAGTGGTTTTTGACTTCGATGATAGTCCATTCGCGACCTTAAGTAGAAGTGGTTCTTGAATCCGCTGAACTTTCTTTCTCATTCAAACCACCCACTGATTGAGGTCATATTTATCGGTTTGTTCTGTTCTTGGAACAACTATGAGTAGTTTATACTCCTCATTGCTTCGACTTTTCGACTTGCTTGACGACTGCGGCAACAAACATATAAATAATAGCCACAGATAAATGCTACGATAGCGCCTACTCGAACACAGTAATACAGTTTCACATGTCAAACGCCACTTCATATCTCCTGTCCTAAAATGCAGACATGATTCCGTCATCTTCATAGCACTGCCCGGTTGGAAGTACATGCCTTTGTTTTGATCTGCAGAATTATGTTAGTCGTGGTTGTAAAAGCAGCCTCCTGCTTGCATTCCTGAAAGGGCCAGAAAGACAATAACGCAGCCCATGATCCCATAATCTGCTAGTAATTCAACTCTCATTGCAAATCAAACGAGACAATCAGAAAATGCCAGTAACTACATTTGTCTTATCAAACAAAATGATAAAAATCACCTCTCGAATAGTGTCACCATTCAGTGAGAAGAAACGCACCAACTCTACTATCTGCACTTTGACAGGTTGATCATGATGACGAACTGTCTTTCAAGATTTGAGCAGAGAAATATAAAAGTTTCAGCTGTCAAAACGAAGGCACTTGATGTTTAGCTTCTCTTAACGCTACGGCTCGTTGCAATAGAATATATGACTGTGCTACAAACACTACCACTTGGATTTTGAATCCGAACTACTCCTTCCCTTTGCGGCCTCTTTTGCTTCACTATTCTTTTGAGTCTTCTTAGTGAGGAATCCCAAAAGATGACCGTCTTCACCTGTCTCTGCTGCCGTATCGCTAACAAACGAACAAACACTGTTATTCTCGTGGTCGCTCGTTGCGGCTTCGATGATGGTCTTGTGAAATCCTTGTACATTCACCACGCTCTCGATGATCCCGCACTGCTTTGGCGATTGCCTACGCGAGTCAAGCCCAGAAAACTCCATTACACCTTTCGAAGAGGAAGTAGCCCAGGTTCGGCTCGACAGAGACTCTCGATTGTCCGACAGATCCAGAGAGTTGTCCCTGTTTTTTTCAGGCAAGATGAACTTTCTTGAGTCCCGCTGGACTTCTTTGCGAGCTAAGTTTTTCTGCGTTCCAATTACCAGAGCTTCCGTCTCAGAATCATGCACCGCACCATATTCTGATTGTCCCGGTGGGGGAGACATAGCCTCGAGAATCGGAGTTGTGCAATCCACGTCATCCTCCTTCATCAAATCTTGCTCGGCATGACCTTGCAGCTGGTCCAGCGGAGGCTGCTTCTTAATGGTGACATGAGCGTTGGACGTTTGAAGCGGATTCGCTGCCAAATTAGAAGGCTTCATTCCGTTGGCCATGGTTGAATTGATTCCCGAGACATGAGGAGTGGAATTTTTTTCCCTTTTGGGCTGACTCTTTGACCCAACATCAACAGAGCTTACCTGAGAGTGAACAAGACTGCCGCCATTATGATGACTGTACAGCCCTTGTAAGTATGAGTTCAAATGTTTCTTAGCCAAGGGTCCCGGATCCTGTCGCATGATGTTTTTGTTAACATCGATGTAAACGTCACTTTCATCCACAATCTCTTCCCCAATCAGTTCCTCAATCACATCTTCAAGCGTCAAAACACCTTTTGCCCCTGTTGAATGACCAGGATTCTCACTGACAACAACCATGTGAGACTTTCCCTCCTGGAAGTAGTTCAAGATGTTGAGACACGAGGTGCTTCCCGAGGTCTCTGGTAACGTGGCTAACGGGAAAGAGGAGACAGGAAGAGCATCCTCAGGGTCATAACTGATGAGGATCCTGACCAGCAGCATTCCAATAAAGTTAGTAGGCTCTCCCGGGATGTGGATGGGAATACGGGAAAACCCAGCGTTAAAGATTTCCTCAACAGTGCTCTCGTCTAAAATGGTGTCTGCGCTTATGGTGAACACTTTGTCCAGAGGGGTCATGATTGTTGCTACCGACTTTTCCTTCAAGTCTAGCACGGCGCTGATGATGGTGACCTCATCCTGATTGAGTCTGTCTACACCCATGGTCTTGTGAAGAGTCACCAACGTTTTCAGACCTTTCTTCTTGTAGAATGTTCCGTGGTCTTCCCCCAGTATATGATCAAGCAGAAGCGCGATCGGGTACCCTACCGGGTACGTAATGTACATCAGACAGAGAACAAAGGGAGAAAAATAGGCACCGATCTGAAGACCGTAGCGCACACACACGGACTGAGGTATAATTTCACCGAAAATCACTATAGATACAGTGGATGAAAACACGGCAATGAGGCCGCCTCCCAAGCAACGATCAAGGACAACAGGAAGGGTTTCATTGGTGATGACATTTGATAAAAGCAAGGTTACAAGCACCCAGTGCTTACCTCTTTTTATCAGCTTAAGCACCTGATTCGCATAGTGACGCTCAGACCGAGACCCAGAGTTGGCGATAACGTTGAGATAAACCTCGTCCTGGCCCATCAGACCTAGAGTCAGCCCGGCAAACACTCCTCCCAACAGCACAAGACACATCGAAGCCAACAGGTATATATAAAACTGGCTTTTTGACAACTGCGATGGATCCGGACGTCCAACATTCGGGGAGTCTGCTTGAAGAAAGGGGAGAGGAACAGCTTTAACCAGCTTGGAAACCGATAGAGCGGCAACAACAATGCGGTTCATCCCTGATAAAGATGAATTCTGCAAACCATGATTTCGCGAGGGCGGATTCATTCAAAATTGTGTTTAATGGATATTTTCTGTGACTGAAAAAAGTTGCCGCTGATCTTAACCGCTCACAACCGATGAGATGAAATAAAAAGACAATATGGTGTGGGGATTACGCACGTGCAAAGGGCTGCTTCTGCGTACAGAAAAAAAAAAATCAAGATTATATATGTACTCTTTGATCAAGATTGCTTACACTCTGGGGGCTGGGTTTTCACGGCCGACTCACCAGCCTGCTCGTCTTCATCCTCGCTGCCATCGTCCTCGTCTTCATCTTCATCTTCCTCATCTTCATCATCTTCATCGAATTCGAGGTCTTCGTCGTCGAGATCCTCTTCTCCGAACTCATAGTTCATAGCTTCACCGGTAAACCAGTCGATTGCTCTGGGGATGAGCTTGTCTTTGATGAGTTCGCCAATTTGGTAGTCTAACTCTAATCTCTGCTCTAACTCATCCTCGACGTCTTCTTCATCCTCGTCATCCTGATCCTCAGTACCTTCAACATCAGGAGTCTCGGTCTCTTTGTTCTCGTCACGCTTAGGAGGTTTAGGAGGATCGAAAAAGTTGAAAAAGGAGTCAGCAGGAGACAACTTTTCAATTGTTCTGACCTGTTTTGTGTGCTTGTTTCTCTGTTTCCTTCTCTCAACCGTCATGGTGACATTGTTGTCGTTGTTCTTCCATTGGACATTGCAGCCTTCTGCATGGTCATAGATGAAATCTCCCGTGTACCCAAGCTCCTTTTGATAGAAATACGTTTTCACCAAGATGCGGTTCTCCATGAACTCATTCTCTTCGAATTCAAAAATCAGTCTAAACCCAGGAGTGTCCAGATACTCCGTTCTAATATCGATCAGATGCGACAGAACCTCAAAGTCTCTCTCAGAGATTATCTCTGCAACCGGGGCCACGTTTTCCAATGCAGTGAGCCAAAATCCAGGAATTCCTTTAGCTGGTTGTTCATTGGAAGCTTCATCCTCTTTATCTTCTTCATCCGCTTCTTCATCCATTAAAGTTTCTCCCTCAGCGATTTGCTCAGCTGTGGGCTCAGTTGACCCGCAAATGATTTTACATCTCTGAGAGTACAAAGGCGCGTACTTTACGTGGAATTTTTTCTCGAGCTCCAGTAATTCGGCCTGAAATTCTGCTTCAAGCTTAAATTGATTCTGTTGGAGTGCCTTCAATCCATACACTCTGTGCTTAACTTCTTTGGGCAGCTTTTCAACGTAGCCGGAATCCTTACCTACCAAAGTGTTCAGCTTTCCCTCGATCATTGACATGAGCGCTGGGTTAGCCAGCAACTTCTTCTTGAGCTCCTCATTCTCCTCGCTTATGGTATTGGGGATGATAGGAGGTTGGTTCTTCAAGTACGATCCCGTGACTGACGCAGGTGTGTTATGTGGTGTTGGTGCTTCGGATATTTCTCCCAACTTTTTCTTGATAGAGTCTGCCATTTCTGAGTGTTGGTTTGCCACTGATTCCGTGAGCTGTACCAAAAAAAAAAAGAGAAAAAGAAATTCTGGTGCACGGATGTCGCGTATCTAGAACGTGAAACTGGATGGCTGGCTTCCTTTAGGATTGAATCAGATTCTCTTCAAATTTGGATTGTGTTAAAGATGTATCTCATTTTCCGCGATAGAATGACTCCTTTCCAAATATAGTTTTTTAAGTTGCCGTGCTTTTAATTCACGCACTCATGTCTTGCTCCACGGGATGGGCGGTAGATTTCGCTTAACGGTTTCACCTTATCGCGCTGACGCGCGGTAGGCGGTCTCCGTTCGATAGTCATCAGATTTCAAAGAGCGCAGATCAGCAGTGATAGAAACAATAGAGCTACGAGTTCTGCCTAGTAATTCAGTAAACGCCCCTGGTATCGGTGATTAAAGGTTTGTCGGTTTTTACCGAATTCGTCTTTTAGCGCTAGAAACTCGAATGCCGCCTCCTGCACGGATCAATTCATAACAGGAAGTATGTATGCATCGCAGATTTTTCCGCGCTTTTTTGTTCTATGTGAACACGAACTTGTTTCGCCGAAAAAACCCAGCCTAGTAGACTTCTCAGTCTCCGTAATACAGTAGGACAAAGATCTCAATCTACAGGACCTCAAGTGGGTAGATCAGAGGAAAATCATGCTCGGAAAATCATGCATGGTTTTTCCGATTCAGCCCTATACTGCATATGCATAAATCTCCGATGCCAAAAAATCACCAGTTATTTACTCGCGGTGCGGGAATATAAAAGAATATGGCGCCCTCCCCTTCGCCATATCAATCTCATCGATAAGATTTATTAAACACAGACATGGTTGCAGTCAACTTACTACTAAAGCAAACAGCTTTGCCCTTGCACACTACGGTTAAAGCTCTTGGTGCTGTCGGGTTCGCCTCCCTGAGTGGTCTTTTGGGCGCCAAGCTAGCTGAGAGAAACAAGACCGCTCACTTTTTTAATGACAGGCTGGTTAGAGCTTGAATTTGCTTGACCGCTTTTTACGCAAACGAATTTTTATGGGTATTTTTTGGAAGTTATTTATTTATAGAGTTATGAGATGATAGAAACAAATGAAATGTTATTTTCTCGAATAATCACATTGTATGTATTGTTTCACTTGTTCTAGCTGTTCCAAGATGAGCTGGTCTCGCCTAGCCATTTTCCGGAACGTGGAATTTTTATACTCAGAGCAGTTGACATACTTTACAGTATCGGCGACACTCTTCTCGATTCGATTTACCATGGATTTGAAATCAGAGTCTCGCGATGACACAAGGTAGAGTGACTGGAAGATATTCGCTAGCAGTTCTGGAGTGAATTTGAGGAACGTTCCAGTAACTTCAGATTGCGCGTCCATGAGAAGCAGCTCTCGCCTTTTAGCATCCAGAAAAGCAACTAGCCAAGGACTCAGATCAATTACACTGTGATAAGCTCCGCGGCGGAAAGATGCAAAAAAATTGTTCCAGCAAAAATGGTGAATAGGCACATCCCTCTCTAGCATGAGATGCATGAGGTTACTGCTTTTGTGGTAAGCCTCCTCACTTCCAAACTCTGGATTCACAGAACTCTCACCATGCGCCTTTATGATACAGGAGAACATCGACGGTAGAGGCTGGAACCTGAAGAGAAAAAGCGGAAGGTTCTTTTCTTTAACCTCGCTCGATACGCTCTCAATCAGGGTGATGCGGTGATTGTACAACTTTCTACTTCTATCAAAGAGCAAATACTCTGATATTGATTTAGAGGGTGACTCCGGCCTTCTAGCTAACGGAAGAACGATGTTTCTCAGAACTCTCTCAGCCGCGCTAGCGAAGCCACACTCGGCAAGCGCTTTTATCAAATGGTCTAAATGAACGACATCCAAAAATGACAAGCAGCTAGACTCGTATATAGATAGTAACAAGTCTAGATCTTTTCTCTCGCTAGCATATTTTGCCAGCAATCCATAGAAGAAACGATTCGGTTTGAGCGTTGTCGCTTTATCGACATCTTTCAGGATGCGGGCAATCATCTCGCGATCATCAAGATCGATGGCCCTGTTGAGAAAAACGCAATACGATGCAATGTCCCTCTGATTTTGTCTTCTCATAAACTTGTATAGTTTGTCCATTGACTGCCCCGGATTGATCGATGTAAGGCACATTCTCAGAAGATGATTTAGCTCTTTAGCTGTCATTGGCATGCGAGCGGCAGTCAGATCTTCCATAACCTTCTGCACACTGCTAGCTGGTAAATAAGTACTAAACCCTTCATCATCTTTCAATTTGAGTAGAAAGCGTTCGAAATCGTTCGGTTTGATGAATAGCGGTGCTGGAAAGGGCATCATCTGGTATTTGCTCATGAGGGCTTTCCAATCGATAGCTCTGGAGTCATTTGGCGATAACAGGCTAATGAATGATGTGTAGTCATTTGGTTGTGGGGCCTCAAACCTTGGGGTCTGTAGCCTCTCAGTTATAATTTGATTTTCTCGACCTGCGAGTTTGGCTTTGGTCCGCAAGAGTTGCTGGAAAACTTCAATTGGTTTTGGATTTGGTTCTACGATTTTCAAATGCTCAAACAAAGTGTTATCCTTCTGTCGGTGAGTATTGGATACCGTTTTCAATCCTAGAAGCATACCCTCATAGGCTTGATTTACGCTTTCAAAGGGAACATCTTTCTTTGCATGCAGCTCTAGTCCTTTGATCAGAGAATCAATGCGACTCTCACGGTGTAGTAAAGATTTAGACCCATTCCTGAAAAGGAAAGATAGCCCAGACATTCAACCTTCTCCATCCGAACACCGTTCCATATTTTTTCGGGTGATGAAGTCGCAAAGAAACGCACTGAATGTACTGGAGAGAACGTCTCATTACCTGAAGGCGGGGCTTCTCACTGAGCAACCTGCTTGGTTCAAGGTGGTTGGTAGCTATCCACCTCAGAAAGACCTAACGAAAAAAGTTCATCCTCAACGGCTGAAGGATGCTCAACGTAAGGGAATTCCATCAAATCCCAAGGCAACATCTCAAACACGGTTGAAGGCAAAGCATCTGAGTAATCGGCTGTACAAGAACCAGAAGATACGGTTTCTAGAAGACTCCCTAAGAAAATTATTTTACGAACAGCATCCATGGGAGCTGGCGGATCCCAAGCTTCTCATCGAGAATGAAAACCTGCTCAAGGCTGGAATGCTTGACTGGTCCACCATACGTCAAGTCTACAAACCTGTTGACGGCGAATCAGTGGTTCAGAGAACAATGTATCTTTTGCAGAACCAGGACCAAAATAAAAAGGAGCTATCCGTAGTGGAGGCTTACGACATGGCAAGATTTGAATATTACAGAGTCAAGATGGAACTCGACATGGAGAGACAAATCTCTTTAGAAGAGAGTGAGATGTATGGCGCTGTGTACCACACCTCCCCCGTTGGATTCGGATTTGCCAAAGAGCAAGAGGTGATAGATAACTGGGTCCAGAAAGCAGATGAACTAACGCAAGTGGATCTCGCGTTGCGAAACGAACAGAAGGTGGACAGTGATATGAGTGCAGGAGATGCAGATGCTGCGGAGTTTGATCTGAGTGAGACTATGAGTTTTGAACAGCTCTCAAATGATCAGGATAAAGGATTGTAAATAGAAAAGTTTTCGTTAAATAAACAAGACAGCTAAACAGTGTGCCATTCAATGGCTCGGACTGCTTTTCTTCATGAGCTCCTCCGCTGTGCAAACAACAATAGCTGCTCCAAGTCCGATGAAAAAACCGGGAAAGATATTCTTGAATCTATTGTACCTGGAGAATTGACCGGTATACCTCCATGCGTCTCTGCGATGTCAGACAGCGGTATATAAGGCCGCACTTACCTTTTGCTCCATGGGTCTCGCATCTCTGTTCTATGTCTGCTTAGCTAAGCAGAAGAAGTGGGGCTATATATATGCGATGGAATTATGCGGAGTAATTGTTTGTTATTTGGTGTATGGAGAGTGTTGAGGGTTATTTTGATAGGTGGGAAGGGGACCTGAAGCTTTTGTTGGTCCCTGACGATAAGATTACCCACAAAGTGTTGTGTCATACATAAAGGAAGCTGCGTTTGCATAGATTAGCAAACTCTGAACTAACAAAATTCCAAACGAGAAATTTCACATCTGCTGAATACTTCTCACTTTTCTACTGCTGCTTTTAATCTAGCGTCGATTCCAGTAGTATTCTTCTTAAAGAGGGTCGCTATAATTCCAGTAGCCCAAAGATACAAAGATAATGCCGATCGCACACAGTCAAGATTGTGTCCTACTAAGATTGCGTATACTACTTGAATTTCATCTTCTATTTCAGAGCCCTCTAGCTAAAGCAATTGATTAGTCTTCTTCAATGAGCCGCCTCATGAAGCTATCAACGTTGGTTTGAAAAACATGGGAAAGGCGTATATATATATAAAAAAAAAAAAAAAAAAAAAAAAAAT